>PISX010015881.1:0-48051 GCA_004024625.1 Mellivora capensis
GTACCATACTGTTTTAATCATTATAGCTTTATAATATAATTTGAAGTCTAAAATTTTGATGTATTTAGCTTTTCCTTTCTTTTTCTACATTGCTATGGCTCCTTGGAGTCTTTTGTGGTTCCATATAAATTTTAGCTTTCTTTGTTCTAGTTCTGTGAAAAATGTTATTGGTATTCTTTAAATTGTTATTTATTTAATTGACAGACAGAGATCACAAGTAGGCAGAGAGAGAGAGAGAGAGGAGGAAGCAGGCCCCCCGCTGAGCAGAGAGCACAATGCAGGGCTTGATCCCAGGACCCTGGGATCATGACCTGAGCCAAAGGCAGAGGCTTTAACCCACTGAGCCACTCAGATGCCCCTGTTATTGGTATTTTGATAAGGATTGCATTGAATGTGTAGATTGCTTTGAGGAGTACAGACATTTTAACAATATTTGTTCTTCCAATCCGTGTGTATGGAATGTCTTTCCATTTCTTTGTGTCCTCTTCAATTTCTTCAGTGTTTTATAGTTTTCAGGGTACAGATCTTTCAACTCTTTAATTAGGTTTATTCTTAAGTACCTTATTATTTTGGTGAAGTTGTAAATGGGATTGTTTTTGTAATTTCTCTTTCTGCTGCTTTGTTATTGGTGTATAGAAATGAACAGATTTCTGAATATTGATTTTGTATCCTGTGACTTGACTAAACTTGTTGGTCAGTTCTAGCAGTTTTCTTGTGGAGTCTTTTTGGGTTTCTCCCATCCAAGTACTAACCAGGCCCGACCCTGCTTAGCTTCCGAGATCAGACGAGATCGGGCGCGTTCAGGGTGGTATGGCCGTAGACTCTTTTTGGGTTTCTATATATGGTATCAAGTCATCTGTAAATAACAAAACTTTTGCTTCTTCCATATCAATTTGGATGCCTTTTATTTATTTTTGTGTCTGATGGCTGTGACTAGGACTTCCAGTACTACTTGTTCCTGACCTTCAAGGGAAGCTCTCTGCTGTCCAGCTTTGTATGATGTCAGCAGTGTGTTCTTCATATTGTAGCCTTTAATTTGTTGAGATATGTTCCCTCTAAATCTACTTTGTTGCAGGTTTTTATCATGAGTGGATGTTGTGCTTTGTCCAATGCTTTTTCTTCATCTATTGAAAGGACCATATTGTTCTTATCCTTTCTTTTATTAATGTGGTGTATCACATTGCTTGATTTGTGAATAGTGAATCATTTTGCAACCCAGGAATAAATCCTACTGATTGTGGTGAATGATTTTTACAAATATATTCTTGGATTCAGTTTGCTAGTATTTTGTTGAGGATTTTCGCACTTACAGTCATCAGAGATATTGGCCTATAAGAATGAATTAATAATTTTTCCTTCCATTTCTATTGTTTGGAACAGTTTGAGAAAAAATAGGCATGTACTGTTCTTTAAACGTTTGTTAGAGGGGCACCTGGGTGGCTCAGTGGATTAAGCCTCTGTCTTTGGCTCAGGTCATGATCTCAGGGTCCTGGAATCGAGCCCCGCATTGGGCTCTCTGCTCAGTGGGGAGCCTGCTTCCCCCTCTCTCTCTGCCTGCCTCTCTACCTACTTGTGGTCTGTGTGTGTGTGTGTGTGTGTGTGTGTGTGCAATAAAAATAAATAAAATAAAAAAAAGATTTTATTTATTATTTGAGAGAGAATGAGTGAGAGAGAGCATGAGAGAGGAGAAGGTCAGAGGGAGAAGCAGACTCCCCAAGGATCTGGGAGGCTGATGTGGGACTCGATCCTGGAAGTCTGGGATCATGACCTGAGCTGAAGGCAGTCACTCAACCAACTGAGCCACCCAGACGCCCTCTGTGATGTTAGTTTTTATTTCTCCTCTTTCATTTGTAAAATTGAGTCCTGTCTCATTTTCTCTTGATAAATCTGACTAGAGGTTGAATCAATTTTATATATTCTTTCAAAGGATCAGCTCCAGGTTTCATTGGTATGCTTTATTGTTTATTAAGATTCTATATTATTGGGGTGCCTGGGTGGCTCAGTGGGTTAAGCCTCTGCCTTTGGCTCAGGTCATGATCTCAGGATCTTGGGATCAAGCCCCATGTCAGGCTCTCTGCTGAGCTTCCTCTTTTTCTCTGCTTGCCTCTCTGCCGACTTGTGTTCTCTCTTTCTCTGTCAAATAAATAAATAAAATCTTAAAAAAATTCTATGTTATTTATTTCTGCTGTAACTTTTATTATTCCTTCCCTTCTACTGGCTTTTGGCTTTGTTGTTCATTTTCTATTGTCTTTAGGTGTTAAGGTTAGGTTATTTATTGAGCAAGCATAATAAATGTTTTATACTTAATGCTGATAACTCTAAATACATATATATTTTTGTTCAATCAACAACCTTAAATTACCTTTAATAACAAATATTATCCCAGATATATGAACTTGAAAAACATTTAGGTTAGTTCCTGTCTGTGAATTTTAGAATGTCCAATCCTTACAAGCACTTGCTTTCAGAACAACTAAATGGAACTCTTTTACATAATAATTTTAGCAGTATAATCCAGTGGTAAAGAAAATATCTCAAATTTATAGTATTCATGGACACACACAGACACACACACACAAATATAAATGAGACATTAACAAATATTAATTTTGTTTCCACTAAAGTTTTTGGAGAGGATATTATAAACACAATTTTAAAAGGTATGTATTTATTTATTTAACAACAACAACAACAAAACCTGTTTCTAAAATTTGAATGACAAGGATTGGTGCTTAGGTCCCAGAGAAAATAGGAGTGGAAAATGTATATCAAAGGCAGAGTGAGATTATCTAAGTTTTTCTGAAGTTACATGTTTGCCACATATCTTCCTGTTATCAGAGGTGTTAGATTCTTGACTAAAACCTCTTCCACAGTTCATATTTTAAAAAGGCCTCCTTGCAACTTTCCTCCTCCTCCTCCTCTTTCTTCTCCTTCTTTTTTTCTTTAATCTCAGGAGATTTGGGGCTGTGTTTACATTTCAAAGACATAATAAATTTAAAATTTCAAGGGAAAGAAAAAGAATGTAAAGATTTTTTTTTCTAAATATTTCGAATTGCCAAAGTAATATTGAAAAAGAAAAACAAAACTGGAGGTATCACAGTTCTAGACTTCAAGTTATTTTATAAAATCATAGTAATCAAACAATTTCATATTGGCACAAAAATAGAATGGAAAACTGAGATATAAGCCCACAATTATATGGTCAGTTAATCTTTGAAAAGGGAGGAATGAATATTCAATGGGAAAAAGAGAGTCTCTTCAACAAATGGTATTGGAAAAGAGAACAACAAAATGCAAAAGAATGGGGGCGCCTGGGTGGCTCAGTGGAATGGTTAAAGCCTCTGCCTTTGGCTCAGGTCATGATCCCAGGGTCGTGGGATTGAGCCCCCGCATCGGGCTCTCTGCTCAGCAGGGAGCCTGCTTCCTCCCCTCTCTCTCTGCCTGCCTATCTGCCTACTTGTGGTCTCTGTCTGTCAAATAAATAAATAAAATCTTTTAAAAAAGTGCAAAAGAATGAAACGGGTCCACCTTCCTTCACCATACATGAAAATAAACTCAAAATTCCTTAAAGACCTAAATGTGAGACCTGAAGCCACGAAAATCCTAGGAGATAACAAGGACAATAAGCTCTGTGACATCAACTGTAGTGATATTTCTCTAGAAAGGGCCCCCGAGGCAAGGAAAATAACAGCAGTAATAAACTACTTGGGCTACTTCTAACCAAAAGCCTTTTGTACAGTGAAGGAAACAATAAAAAAAATGAAAAGGCAACCTACAGAATGGGAAAAGCTATTTGGAAGTGGTATACTTGATAAAGGGTATCCAAAATATATAAGGAACTGATTCAACTCAATACTCCAAAACCAGCTAATCCGATTTAAAAATGGGCAGAACATGTGGACAGACACTTCTCCCAAAAAGAGATTCAGATGACAAACAGCCACGTAAAAAAATGTTCAAGATTGGGCACCTGGCTGGCTCAGTTGGTTAAACAACAGCCTTCGGCTCAGGTCATGATCCTGGAGTTCTGGGATCAAGTCCCACATCAGGCTCCTTGCTCAGCAGGGAGTCTGCTTCTCCCACTGAGCTTTCTCATCACATGCTCCCTCTTTCTCTCAAATAAATAAATAAAATCTTAAAAACAAACAAACAAAAACCCTCAGAACACTCAAGATTATTTACCTCTGGAAAATATAAATCAAAACCACAAAGAGATATCACTTCATTCCTGTCACAATGGATATATATATATATAATGGAATATTATTCAACTATGAAAAAGAATGAAATCACCACCTTATACAAGTTAGAATGACAAAAATTAACAAGGAAAAAACAACAAATGTTGGAGAGGATGTGGAGAAAGGGGAACCCTCTTACACTGCTGGTGGGAATACAAGTAAGTGCAGCCACTTTGGAAAAAAGTGTGGAGATGCCTCAAAAAATTAAAAAAAGAGCTACCCTATGACCTGAAAATTGCACTACTGGGTATTTACCCCAAAGATTCAGATGCGGTGAAATGAAGGGCCATATGTACCCCAAAGTTCATAGCAGCAATGTCCACAATAGCCAAGCTATGAAAAGAGCTGAGATGCCCTTCAACAGACAAATGGATAAAGAAGATGTTGTCCAGATATATAATGGAATATTACACCTCTATCATAAAGGATGAATACCCAACTTTTGCATCAACATGGATGGGACTGGAGGAGATTATGCTGAGTGAAGTAAGTCAAGGAGAAAATGTCAATTATCATATGGTTTCACTTACTTGCAGAACATAAGGAATAATGTGGATGACATTAGGAGAAGGAAGGGAAAAGTGAAAGGGGGGATATAAGAGGAGGAGATGAACCGTGAGAGACTGTGGACCCTGAGAAACAAACTGAAGGTTTTAGAGGGGAGACAGGTGGGGGATATGTGAGTCTGGTGATGGGTATTAAGAAGGGCATGTATTGCATGGAGTACTGGGTGTTATACATAAACAATGAATCTTGGAACACTACATCAAAAACTAATGATGAACTGTATGGTGACAAACATAACAATAACAAAAAAAAATTAAAAAGAAAACCAAAATGCTGTCAAGCAAAAAAAGAAAAAGAAAGAGAGAAAGAAAGAAAGAAAGAAAGAAAGAAAGAAAGAAAGAAAGAAAGAAAGAAATCTTGTTATTTTCAATGGTATGGCTGGAGCTAGGTAGTATAATGTTAGGTGAAATAAATCTGTTAGAGAAAGACAAATAGTATATGTTTTCACTCATATGTGGAATCTAAGAAACAAAAAAAATGTGCAACAGGAAAAAAATGAGAGAGTGCGAAATCAGGGAAAAAAACCCTTTTTTTAAAAAATATTTTATTTATTTGACAGAGAGAGAGAGAGAGAATACAAGCAAAGGGAGTAGGAGAGGGAGAAGGAGGCCTCCTGCTGAGCAGGGAGATGGATGAGGGATTCGATCCCTGGACCCTGGGATCGTGACCTGAGCTGAAGGCAGACACCTAATGATTCAGCCACCCAGGCACCCCCCAAGGATACAAAACAAAACAAATAACCTCTTAACTACAGAAAACAAACCGATGGTTTCCAGAGAGGAGGTGGGTTGGTTATGGGGGATGGGGATTAAAGAGTACATTTAGGGACGCCTGGGTGGCTCAGTGGGTTAAAGCCTCTGCCTTTGGCTCAGCTAATGATCTCAGGGTCCTGGGATTGAGCCCTGCATCGGGCTCTCTGCTCAGCAGGGAGCCTGTTTCCCCCTCTCTCTCTGCCTACTTGTGATCTGTCAAATAAATAAATAAAATCTTCAAAAAAAGAGTACATTTTTTATGACAAAAAATAAAATGATAAAATGGGAAAATAAGAAGGTCTTTCTAGAGTTTCAGGGTAATTGCCATTTAAAATTTACTTTTAGAGGCGCCTGGATGGTTCAGTGGGTTAAAGCCTCTGCCTTCAGCTCAGGTCATGATCCCAGGGTCCTGGGATAGAGCCCCTCATTGGGCTCTCTGCTCAGCGGGGAGCCTGCTTCTCCCTCTCCCTCTGCCTGCCTCTCTGCCTACTTGTGATCTCTGTCTGTCAAGTAAATAAATAAAATCTAAAAAAAGAAATAAAATACAATTTACTTTTATTTAAAGTACAGAACAATTTTGTTCCAGTATCCTGATTTTAAAAATAATATCTATAAACATTTTGAGAAGAATAAGTGATATTTGTAGATTGGCAAAGATAGTCTGGCTTTAACTTTTTCCTAATACCCTAAACACCTGTATTGTAGCCTGAATATCAAGGGACTTGCCCATCTTTTTAACTAAATTTGATTTTTTTTAGTATATGTGCTGCCGAAGTGAGCACTAAATTTGATTTCTTAAATCAGAGAGAATTTTAAATAAAATGGGGTCCAAAGAATTTATGCCTTAGTAAAGTATGTATAAAGCATTTTATCAAAAACCTTTTTTCTGGGTACACAATTTAACCTTGGTTTCTATTAGCCTGTGAATATTTGGCCTTTTGTAAATCATTTGTACAAGTGTCTAGGAGAAATTTTGGTTCTCTATTTCCAAAGAAGGGAGGGTTGTGAATATAGCTAAATAATCTTTCTACTTATTCTCTAAATTCAGTTAGAGCCTCTGAAAGTAGAGGTAAAGGGGCCTTAAAATTTAAAAGCCCTACTGTTGTCCAGGGGATACTTTTTTTTTTTTTTTTTTTGTATTGTAGGGGTCTAGGATAGTACTGCAAAAGACATGTATAGGTTTGCCTAAGGTTAGACAGAGTCTGATTACAGAGCCCTGGAAGGTAGGAGCAAAGTTACCCTTATTGGCAGTCTTGGGTGCTATTGTTAAATCTGTTTTCTGGCTTCAGCATTTACACTAGCAATCTGTATACCTTGAACATAAAGATTAGGCCAAAATGATTTTGCAAATTTTATAGAGAAAGAGAGTAAAAACTGGCAGATGGGGTCAGATTTTAGGAAGGCAATTTACATTGGTTATGGACATTTCTTTTTATCTTCTGTCTAAATTCTGTTCTTTTGGGGAACATGGGTGGCTCAGTCGGTTAAGCGTCTCCCTTCACCTCAAGTCATGATCCCAGGGTCCTGTGATTGAGGCCTGCACTGGGGAACTCTGCTCATCAGGGAGCCTGCTTCTCTCTCTCCCTCTGCCTGCCACTCTGCCTTGGTGTTCTCTCTTTCTCTCTCTCCTCTCTCCCTGTCAAATAAATAAATAAATAAATAAATCTTTAAAAAATATATTTTTTTAAATATGGTCAAATAATCTTTAACAAAGCAGGAAAAAGCCATTAAATGTCTTACTTGTTTGAGTCACTATTAAGAGATTCTACTTGTCAATGACCAGATGACGATATATATAGATATAGAGATATATATAGAGAGATATATAGATATATATATAAAATATATATTTTTTAAAGATTGATTTATTTATTTATTATATAGAGAGAGTGAGAGCACGAGTCAGGAGACAGAGGGAGAGGGAGAAGCAGGCTCCCCATTGACCAGGGAGCCTGATTCAAGGCTTGATCCCAGGACCCTGGGATCATGACCCGATCCAAAGGCAGTTGTTCAACTGACTGAGCCACACAGGCGCCCCAAGAAATAGACTTTAAAATAATTAATAAAGTCTATTCTTTTATCTTGTCAAAGCAATACCTAAGACTAGCTGTTATACCAATAGAACAATTGAGAGCTCTTTAATATATATTTTAATACAGGCAATTTAAAGGATCCGTCATCTGGTCATTGACAAGTAGAATCTCTTAATAGTGACTCAAACAAGTAAGACATTTAATGGCTTTTTCCTGCTTTGTTAAAGATTATTTGACCATTGAGTTGAGGGTCCGCATCTGGACTCTCTGCTCTGTTCCATTGGTCTGTGTGTCCGTTTTTGTACCAGTACCATGCTGTCTCTTGGTGATCACAGCTTGTAGTAAAGCTAGAAATCAGGTAACATGAGGCCTAATACTTTTTACAGCTTCGCTTCTCTTTTTCTTTAAATAAAGATTTTATTTATTTATTTGACAGAGAGAGAGAGAGATCACAGTAGGCAGAGAGGCAGGCAGAGTAAGAGGGGGAAGCAGGCTCCCCACTGAGCAGAGAGCCTGATGCGGAGCCCCATCCCAGGACCCTGAGATCATGACCTGGGCTGAAGGCAGAGGCTTAACCCACTGAACCACCCAGGCACCCCTGTTTTTCTTTTTCAACATTTCCATAGCAATCTGGAGTCTTCTCTGGTTTTTCTGTAGTGTCATTTGCGAATATCTTTTCCCATTCTGTGGGTTTTCTCTTTGTTTTGTTGACTATTTCCTTTACTGTGCAGAAGATTTTTATCTTGATGAAGTCCCAAAATTTCAGTTTCAGTTGTGTTTCCTTTGCTTTTGGAGACATGTCTTGAAAGAATTTGCTGGGGCTGATGTCAAAAAGGTTCTGCCTTTGTTCTCCTCTAGGATTTTGATGGATTTCTGCCTTTGTTCTCCTCTAGGATTTTGATGGATTCCTGTCTTACATCCACTTTGAGTTTATCTTTGTGTATGGTGTAAGAGAATGGTCGAGTGTCATTCTTCTATACATAGCTGTCCAATTCTCCCAACACCATTTATTGAATAGACTGTCTTTTCTTCCACTGGATATTTTTTTTCCTGCTTCGTTGAATATTATTTGGCCATAGAGTTGAGGGTCCATATCTGGACTCTACTCTGTTCCATTGGTTTATGTGTCTGTTTTTGTGCCAGTACCATGTTGTCTTAATGATCACATCTTTGTAAGAAAGCTTGAAATCAGGCAACAAGGTGCCCCCAGTTTTGTTTTTTCTTTTTCAACATTTCCTTAGTGGTTTGGGGTCTTTTCTGGTTCCATACAAATTTTAGGATTGTTTGTTCCAGCACTTTGAAAAATGCCAGTGGAATTTGGATCAGGATGGCATTGAAAGTATAGATTGCTCTGGGCAGTATAGACATTTTGACAATGTTTATTTTTTACAATCCCTGAGAATGGAATGTTTTTCCATCTTTTTGTGTCTTCTTCAATTTCTTTCATGAGTGTTCTGTAGTTCCTCGAGTATAGATCTTTTATCTCTTTGGTTAGGTTTATTCCAAGGTATCTTATTGTTCCTGGTGCTATAGTAAATGGAATAGATTCTCTAATGTCCTTTTCTATATTTTCATTGTTAGTGTATAAGAAAGCAACTGATTTCTGTACATTGATTTCATACACACTACTGAATTTTTGCATGAGTTCTAGTAATTTCAGGGGTGGGCAGTGTGGGGACTCCTTAAGAAATTAAAAATAGAGTTTCCCTATGACCCTGCAATTGCACTACTGGTATTTGCCCCAATGATACAGATGTAGTGAAAAAAAGGGCCACATATACCTAATGTTCACAGGAGCAGTGGCCACAATTGCCAAACTGTGAAAAGACCCAAGATGCCCTTCAACCGACAAATGGATACAGAAGATATGGTCCACTTATATAATGGAATATTACTCAGCCATCAGAAAGGATGAATACCCAACTTTTGTATCAACATGGACAGGACTGAAGGAGATCGATTATGCTGAGTGAAATAAGTCAAGCAGAGAGAGTCAATTGTCATAAGGTTTCACTTACTTGTGGAACATAAGGAATAACATGGAGTAAATTAGGAGAAGGAAAGACAAGTGAATTGGGGTAAATTTGAGGGGGAGATGAATCATGAAAGACTGTGGATTCTGAGAAACAAACTGAGGGTTTTAGTGGGGAGTGGGGGGGGGTGAGTCTGTTGGTGGGTATTAAGGAGGGCACATATTGCATGGACCACTGGGTGTGGTGCATAAACAATGAATCTTGGAACATTAAAAAAGTAAAATAAAATTTAATAAACAAAATAAAAAATAAAAATAAAATTGTCAAAAGCTAAAAAAATAAAATTATTCTTTCTGCCAAAAACAAACAAACAAACACAAACAAACTTTTAATGGCTTAACGAAAGATGCAAGAGGTGTCCAGGGATCACAGAGATTACACAGTCTCTATGATCCCAAAGTTTATTCCTGAAATTAGTGTAAGAAAGCAAAAATCTTTGTTGTACAGGTGGTAAAGATGATATAGTGAAAATGGTGTCCCCAGGCTTCCATGAAACTGTGGCATGCTTCCAGCCACAAGCCCAATAATCTGTGATACTGGACAGGGAGTTCTAGAATGGACTTTCTAACACTAATAAGCAACAGAGGTTGAGATGACAAAGGCACCTATGAGTTGGAACCTCTCATGACAAACATCTCTGAGGGCCAGCATAGCCAGACAGAGAAAGAAACTCAGATCCTCAGTCTATTTCATTGCCCACCATGGTGTAACCTTGTAGAGACCAAAGAGAATGTTCTCACTGGTCACAACGCCAAGCTCTTATGACACAGAACAAGACAAATGGAAACAATTTAACAGTTTTATCTAAGCCTATGTCTCTTGGAGCCACACTAATACCTAAAAAGATATGCTGCAGGTTGGGGACTGTTTGTAGTTTTACAATTGTACTCAAATACACAGAAGTATTTTTGAGGTTGGTGGGAGAACTAGTTAGTGTCAATCTAAGCCATTCCATGACCAAACTTATCACAGTAGTCTTCTTGAGGTGGCAAGTGCTCTAACCGCTTTTAAGTGTTTTACCCATACAGCTTTGTAACATTGGTTCCCAAGATATCCCTTAGCAATAAAAGACAGACCACATGAAGGACAAAGGAAAGGAAAACAAAAACTGTCTCATGAAAGAAATGGATCAGTAATCAAAGCATATGGTACCAAATTCAACCAAAGAATCACCAGGCCCAAGGATCTAATTCCACACATATTTTCTCCTGCAAATCTAAATTTAGAAAGAGAGAAAAGGGACTCTTGACATTCTTGCTCCATTGGACTCTCTCTGCAGATAGAGATTACAGCAGGTGTCAGATGTCCCAGGATCTCTCAGCTGCAGCAGTGTCCAGCAAATGGTGTTCAGTGAGTCAAAGTGTCCTGCTGACTACACCATCTGTTGGGGAGTGACAACCTCTGTCCCCTCAAAGGTCCATCTAGATGGCCTAAGAATCAAACTGACATGAAACAGATTAATAGGAGAAAATGGAATTTAATAGGCACATGTATGAGAAATTCATATAGACATGGGAATTCCAAAGACAGTCAGCAACATGAGGTATGTATGCCATTCTGAACTAAGGAGAATGGGGTAGGGTCTGGGATTTCAGAGGAAAAAACACACTTCACAGGAAAATAAGAAGAACATATTTTTGGCAATTAGATATTTGTTCTATTATACAGATTCACATAAAATGTATCTCTTTTAATAACTCTATTCTGGGAAAAACCCTCAATTTATATCTTTCTGTGTGATTAAGGGAGAGACATGTTCCTCTTGAGCCCACATGATGTCAAGTATCTTCAGCTCAAAATAGCCCACATTCTGTGATACATTCTGGGGGTTCTCTCCTGAACCCCTTTACTCTTTCTTTAGAGGGTAGCATAAGGGATGGATGTATTGTGCCAGGTGGGGAATGAAAGTCCTTCAATACTCTAAAATACCTACAAAAGTTTGCATCTCTTTCACATTCTTAGGGGTTGGATAGGCTGGCAGCTTATCAACCATAGTTTTGGGGACAATATGAGTTGTATCCAACCAGACAACACCCAAAGCCTTATAGCAGTGTCTGTATCTTGAGTTTTCTGTGGGTTCATTTCCAATTCTCTTCCTGGAATATGCTCCAGGAAAGCCTACAATGTTCTGCAATAAAGGCAATTCTTTACATGTTAACATTATATTTTCAATATAATGGGTTCATATCACTGATGTAGGGAAGGAGAACAGGGAGAGATCCCAGGCTACCATCCCATGATATACTGTGTGGCTATGCAGGTAGTTTTGGGGGAACACTTGAAACATTTATCATTGTCCTTTCCACATGAAGGCAAATTGATCTTAGTTATCAGTTATAACCTGTACTTAGCACTCTTTCCCATGAGTCTTCTGGAATATGAAGCAATTTTACAGGAACACTTTTTTGTGAAAGCATTAGAGTAAAATAATACTCTGTAAATAGCAAAAGACAAGAATGGCCATGGTTAGGGGTGCCTGGGTGGCTCAGTGGGTTGAGCCTCTGCCTTCGGCTCAGGTTATGATCTCAGGGTTCTGGGATCGAGCCCCACATCAGGCTCTCTGTTCGGCAGGGAGCCTGCTTCCCCCTTTTTCTCTGCCTGCCTCTATGCCTACTTGTGATCTCTTTCTCCCTGTGTCAAATTAATAACTAAAATCTTAAAAAAATAAAGAATGGCCATGGTTAAAGATATGGTGAGAGTTTCTTATACACCTGGTAAAACAGAAACTTAATTTTTCTGGGTAAATAAAGAAAAACAAAAACTCTTTGTAATTTCTCATCAAGAGCAGACCAATAATCCAAGAAAATTTTGTCTTTTTTAAAAGATTTCATTTATTTCTTTGAGAGAGAGAGAGAGAGAGAGAGAGACCACAAGCAGGGGAGCAGCAGAGGAATATGGAGAAGAAGGCTATCTGCAGAGCAGGGAGCTGGGCATGGGACTCTATTCCAGGGCCCTGGAATCATAACCTGAGCCAAAGGCAGACGTTTAACGACTGAGCCACGCAGGTGCACACAAAATTTTGTCTTTTTACTAGAATTCAATCTTATACCAGTATGCTTTTCTTTTTAAAAGACTTTATTTATTAGAGAAAGAGCAAGAGCATATGCAAGAGCAGGAAAAAAGGATAGCAACAGGCAAAGGGAGAGGGAGAAGCAGATTCCCTACTGACCAGGGAGCCTGACTCAGGGCTTGATCCCAGAACCCTGGGATCCTGACCTGAGCTGAAAGAAGATGCTCAACTGACTGAGACACCCAGGTGCCCCAATATTTTATTTTTAAGTAATCTCTACACCCAATGTGATGCTCGAACCCACAACCCAAAGATCAAGAGTTGCATGCTCCCCCAACTGAGCAGCAAGGCACCCAGCAGTCTTCATTTTTAACAGCCCACACCATCATTTTTTTTTCCTTCTGTCTCTGTGTGAATTGCTTTTTTCTTGAGTTGTTTATATTTCCAAGACATGATAAGATTGGTAATTTAAGGGACAGAGAAAGGATGCAAGTTTTCATTGCAAAGAGTTTTGGCGGTAATTGCTATTTAAAATTTTTCTTTCCAGGAAGCAAGTCAAGATGGAAGAGAAGTAGGAGACCCTATTTCAACTGGTCCTCTGAGCTGAGCTAAATATCTTCCAAGGCACTCTGAGGACCCATGAAGGCAGCCTGAGATGTAAGATTATACACTTCTAGAGCTCTACAGGGGCAGAGGATCATCAGTGGAGAGATACAGAGGAGTTGGGAGTTCATGGGCTGATACTGGGGGATAAACAAAAGAGGGAGAGAGCCACCAGAAGTGATCCATTGGGAAGTAATACCCCAATACGAAAGTGTCCTGCACTTAGGGTCAAGCATTAGCTTGGAGACTGGTGGATGTAAGACAGGAAGGGATTAATAACAACACTCAAAAAAACCAAAGGGACTTAAGGGACAACTGTAGAGATGGGATGGCTTCAGGGACAGACCAAAGCCCACAGTCCCAGGATGGCCACAGCCAGTGCCAGCTGCACCTGAGAGAGCTTGGCATGGGCTGAAGCCCTGGTCCTTGGGTCTGCAGCCACCATAGCCACCTCTGCTGTGTCCATCTACCACTACCCAGGCTGAATGCATCCCCACCCATGCCTGACAGAGACTGATGCAGGCTCCAGTTGGCAGTCCTTGGGTCCACATCCATTCACTGCCTCCATCTCAGTTGGGGATAAGTGCACCCTGCATGGCTGTGGGCTCCAGAGAGCTGTCCCTGGAGAGACCCAGAGAGCAGCCACCAGGACTGGGTTCTCCTAGACTGGTATTGTTCATGCTTTTGATGGTACAGGAGTACAGAGACAAGCAGGGGCCTCGGGAAACCACCAAGATGGTGGTTATGGCTGCGCACCACCTGTGGGAGGTTGCAATATTCAACCGAGTTTGCAGAGGGGGAGCCTGTGTGTTCTGGACCATTCAGAGGGGAGCAGACTGTGGCTTCTCTCTGAGGGGGAGGTCTGGGTGTGGACAATTTACTTTGCTCTGACTCTCCAAAAAGGTGTAAAAAGATGCCAAAGAATAAAACCTCCAGAGAGCAGAAGCCTGAAAAACCGGTTTCCACAGAGCCCAGCCCCTTGACAGGGGGCAGGGCAACTCAGCTGAAGCAAGATCAACCAAAAAAAAAAAAAAAAAGGCAGAAGATTCCCCCCACCCCCAGAAGACAAGCCAAAAGAACAAGAGGACAAGAACGACAGGGTCCCCATAAAACTGTAAAACCCCAACACCAGGGGAAAACAATACATTAAGTTCTTGCTATTGACCCACAGCCTGTTCATAGATAAACATTTTCTCTCTTTTTTTGGTTTCTGTTTTTTTTAATTCATTCTCATGATTCTTATACTTTTCTTTTTAACCTACTTACCACTTCAACTGGATGTTTAATACATCTTCCTTAGTAACTTTTAAACTTGAACTTTTTTCATACGTATAAATTTGTTTCTTTATCCTTTTTAAAAATATGTATAGATATAAGCTTCAAGGTACTCCTTATTCCCTAGTCATTTCTACCCATATATGTATGTATATATATGCACATAATATGTATATACCCAGATGTATATATGTGTGTGTGTGTGTGTGTGTGTGTGTGTGTGTATACACACACAGGTTTTTAAAAAATATTTTATTTATTTATTTGACAGAAAGAGAGATCAATAATAGGCAGAGAGGCAGGCAGAGAGAGAGGGGGAAGCAGGCTCCCCGCTGAGCTGAGAGCCCCACACGGGGCCAGATCTCAGAATTCCGGGATCATGACGTGAGCTGAAGGCAGAGGCCCAACCCACTGAGCCATCAAGGGTTTATAACAACCTTCCATCTTATCTTTTTCTCAGCATTTCTGTGCGTTTGTTTTTGTTTTCGTAGTTTATAAATCTTATTCTTGTGTTTCATTTGGGCTGTGTTTTTTTTTTTTTCTCTTTCTTTTAGGTGGTGACTTCTTTTTTTTAAGTGTTGTTTGTTTTTCTTTTTTTAAGACAGAGATCATAAGTAGGCAGCGAGGGAGGCAGAGAGAGAGAGAGGGGGAGAAACAGATTCCATGCTGAGCAGAGAGCCAGATGCGGAGCTTGATCTGAGGACCCTGGGATCATGATTTGAGCCGAAGGCAGAGGCTTTAACCCACTGAGCCATCCAGGCGCCCCTTTGGTGGTGACTTCTGATTGCACTAAAACTTTCCAGGGTGCAACATGTCAGCATCTTGGTTGATATTTTCAGCTACACATCCCCTCAACCACCTCTCACCAGAATGACTAGGAGGAGGAACACCAAACACAGGAAAAATCCAGAGACTGTGGCCTCTGCCACAGAACTATTGGATATAGACATAAACAATATGTCAGAAATAGGATTCAGGGTAACAATTATTCCAGGCATTGGCTAGGTTGGGGAAGACCATTAGTGCCAACATAGAATCTCTAAGGGCAGAAGTGAGAGCTGACCTGGCAGAATTTTAAAATGCTATCGATGAGATCCAATCTAATCTAAACACTGTAAAAGCTAGGGTAAATGAGGCAGAAGATCAAGTTGCTGATTTAGAAGATGAACTGATAGAAAATAAGGGCCAGCTAGAGGCCTGGAACAAATGGCTTAGAAGCCATGAAAACAGAATTAGAGAAATAAGTGATGCCACGAGATGTCCCAATGTCAGAATTATTGGGATCCCTGAGGGGGGTGGAGGGAGAGAGAGGACTAGAAGATATAGTTGGACAAATCCTAGATGAGAATTTCCCTGATCTGAGGGATGGAAAGGTGTTCATGTCCTAGAGGCAGAGAGGGCACCCCCCAAGATCTACGAGGGTAGAAAGACGCCCAGACATGTAATTGTGAAATTCGCAAATCATAAGTTCAGAGAAAATTAATTCCCAAATTAATTCCTTAAGGGAAGCTAGGGAGAAAAGGTCCCTTACATACAGAGGGGGGGAACATGAGAATAATGGTAGACCTGTCCACAGAAACCTGGCAAGCCAGAAAGGGCTGACAAGACATATTCAGGGCACTAAGTGAGAAGAACATGCAGCCAAGAACACTCTATCCAACAAGGCTGACATTCCAAATGGATGGAGAGATAAAGAACTCCCAAGATTGGCAAAGACTAAAAGATTATGTGACTACCTAGCCGGCACTACAAGAAATATTAAGGGGGTTCTTTGAATGAAGAAAGAACCCACGAGTGATATAGAACAGGAATTTACAGAGACAAGCTATGGAAACAAGGACTTCACAGGCAACATGATGACTATAAAAACTTACCTTTCAATAATCACTCTCAGTGTGAATGGCCTAACTGCTCTCATAAAACAGCACAGGGCTGCATACTGGATAAAATGTCCATACCCATCCATATGCTGTCTACAAGAGACCCATTTTGAACTTAAAGATACATCCAGACTGAAAGTGAAGGGATGGAGAACTATCTTTCATGCCAATGGGCCTCAAAAGAAAGCTGGGGTAGCGTTTCTCATATCAGATAAATTAGATTTTAAACTAAGACTGTAGTCAGAGATACAGAAGGACACTACATCATTCCTAAGTGGTCTATCCACCAAGAAGATCTAACAATTATAAATGTTTATGCCCCCAACACGGGAGCTGTCAACTACATAAGCCGAATGTTAAAATAAAGAGTCCTATTGATAAGAGTATGTTAATTGTAGGGGATTTTAATATGCCATTCTCAGCAACAGACAGATCATCCAAGCAGAAAATCAACAAAGAAACAAGAGCTTTGAATGACACATTGGACTAGATGGACCTCATAGATAGATACAGAACATTCCATCCTACAACAACAGAATACTCATTCTTCTCAAGCGCACATGGAGCTTTCTCCAGGATAGACCATGTACTAGGTCATGAATAGGGGCTCAACTGGTACCAAAAGACCGAGATTATTCCCCACATATTCTCAGACCACAATGCTTTGAAACTGGAACTCAACCACAAGAAAGTTTGGAAGGAATTCAAACACCTGGAAGCTAAAGACCACCCTGCTCAAGAACATTCACATAAACCAGGAAATCAAAGAAGAACTTAAACAATTCATGGAAACTAAAGAGAATGATGACACATTGGTCCAAAACCTATGGGATATGGCAAAGGCAGTCCTAAGGGGGAAATACATAGCCATCCAAGCCTCACTCAAAAAAAAAAAAAAAAAAAAAAAAAGGAAGATGTGGTCCATATACACTATGGAGTATTATGCCTCCATCAGAAAGGATGAATACCCAACTTTTGTAGCAACATGGACGGGACTGGAAGAGATTATTATGCTGAGTGAAATAAGTCAAGCAGAGAGAACCAATTATCATATGGTTTCACTTATTTGCAGAGCATAACAAATAACACGGAGGACATGGGGAGATGGAGAGGAGAAGGGAGTTGAGGGAAATTGGAGGGGGAGATGAACCACGAGAGACTATGGACTCTGAAAAACAACCTGAGGGTTTTGAAGGGGCAGGAGTTGGGAGGTTGGTGGAGCCAGGTGGTGGGTATTATGGAGGGCATGCATTGCATGGAGCACTGGGTGTGGTGCAAAAACTATGAATTCTGTTACGCTGAAAAGAAATTTAAAAAAAAAATTGAAAAATCCCAAATACACAAACTCTCTTTACACCTCAAAGAACTGGGAAATCAACAGCAAACTAAATCAATCCCACACACAAAAAGGGACATAATTAAGGTTAGAGCAGAGATCAATGAGTTAGAAACCAGAGATACAGTAGAACACATCTAGAAAACTACAAGATTGTTCTTTGAAAGAATTAATAAGGCCAATAAACCACTGGCCAAACTATTCCAAAAGAAAAGAGAGAGGACCCAAATTAATAAAATTATGAATGAAAGGGGAGAGATCATGACTAACACCAAGGAAGTAGAAACAGCAATCAGAAATTACTATCAACCATTATATGCCAATAAGTTAAGCAACATAGAAGAAGTGGATGCATTCCTGAAAACCTATAAACTTCCAAGACTGAAACAGGATGAAATTGACAACCTCAATACATGAATATCTAGTAATGAGATTGAAGCAGATATCAAAACAAACAAACAAACAAACAAACAAACAAAACTCCCCAAAACAAGAGTCCAGGACCTGATGGATTCCCTGGGGAATTCTACCAGACATTCAGAGAAGAAAAAAATTCCTATTCTCCTGAGGCTGTTTCAAAAAATAGGAACAGAAGGAAAACTCCCAGACTCTTTCTATGAAGCCAGCATTACCTTGATCCCAAACCAGGGAAAGACCTCTTAACGAAGGAGAATTTCTGACCAATATCCCTGATGAAGATGGATGCTAAGATTCTCAACAAGATCAAGCTAATAGGATTCAATGGTACATTAGAAAAGATTATCCACCCTGACCAGGTGGCATTTATCCCTGACATGCAAGGGTGGCTCAACATCCGCAAATCAATCAATGTGATAGAACAAATGAATAAGAGAAGAGAGAAGAAACACACGGTCCTCTTAATTGATGCAGAAAAAGCATTTGACAAGATACAACATCCTCTCCTGATTAAAACGCTTCAAAGTATAGGGATAGAGGGAACATTGCTCAACTTCATAAAATCTATCTATGAAAAACCCACAGCCAATATCATTCGCAATTGGGAAAAGCTGACAGCCTTCCCTTTGAGATCAGGAATATGACAAAGATGTCCAATCTCACCACTGTTGTTCAATATAGTACTAGATGTCCTAGCACCTCAATCAAACAATAAAAAGAAATAATAGGTATTTACATTTTCAAAGAAGAAGTCAAACTCTGTCTCTTCATAGATGACGTGATACTTTATGCGGAATACCCAAAATACTCCACCTCAAATTTCTAGAACTCATACAGCAATTCAGTAATGTGACAGGATACATCAATGCACAGAAATCAGTTGTTTCCTTATAAAATAGCAAAGAAAATATAGAACGGGAAATTAGAGAATTGATTCCACTTACAATACCACCAAAAACCATAAGATACTTTGAAAATACCTTCTAACTGAAGAGGTAAAATATCTGTACTCAAGGAACTACAGAACACTCATAAAGGAAATTGAAGACAGAAAAAGATGGAAAAATAAAACACAATATAAATTAAACAAAATTAAAATAAAAATTTTCTTTTTATTAGTGTCAGAAAGCATCAAACATTTTGTTTTCTCATTATTTGCTCTACACCCAACATAGGGCTTGATATTATGACCCTGAGGTCAAGAGTTGCATGCTCTATGGACTGAACCAGTCTTCAATGAACTACCCACGTGTGTGTGTGTGTGTGTATACAGACACACACACTCACACACATATACATATACACATACATTTATATATATGTAATCACTTCTCAGAGATTCTACCCCATAGCATTAAGGTCTGTCACAACTGTCATGATCTTTATCTAATGCAACTTATGCCCTCCTAACTTTGGAAAATGGCACACTAGGATCTTTAAATTTTTATCCTGCTCTGCCATCTTGTCTGCAATCTCCAAAGCCATCAGGCTAGTTGGCACTCTCATATCCTTTTCTAATCTTAGGTAATTTTTTAGCCTCTGGACACGAGCTTCAGCCTCCAACCTGGTATTGGTGGCCAGCTGATTTGCCCATAATAGAGGCCAGCTCACTGCAGCTACCATGTGTTTTTTTTCCTTGCTGCAGTGTGAAATGTGCTGTTCCTCCAGCAAACACATTAGATTGTCTTGCATTATTTAGATGTCCCTGTACTTATGCAGCAGTCCACAAGTCTATGAGTATCTGTCATATGCACCACCTCTCCCCACACAGAGGTAGATGGCCAACTCAGGTTTTCTCCCATGGATACCTCTTTTTCAAGGCCCATTTCTTTGGTTTCCTGGTGGGCTCACTAGCTGTAGGTTCATAACCCTCTCAGGAGCATTTTTTGTGTAATCTTGTGTAATCCATATAGAGAGGGCAGGGGGTGACCAACGAAAGAGGCAGGTCACTCCAGGTTGGTAGGAGGCAATTTTAATAATCTCAGAGGGAACTTACATGTTAGGCTTGTCCTGATAGCAAGATGAATGGATCCCCACACCTGCCCACCAAATCTTAAAATTTCTAAAGGAGCCCTAACTGGGCTCAATAACATACACTGTGCAGGTAATTCAACATCACATCATCATCTTAAGTCTATGTTCTCGGAGGAACTCTTGGGAGTAGGAGAGGCAAGTGGAACTCACATTCAAGGAAGAGGGGAGGGGGATGCCAAGGAGACTTTGAGTGTCTGGGTCCAACTCATGGATCAATCAGCAGTCGTGTCTTTTTTGATCATATTCCCCAACATGAGGGACCTTAATTATGTCTTCAGTATCTCTTCACTTTTGTCATATTGCATAACATAATCACAGTAGTGATATCTGTTACCACATTCTTTTTTTTTTTCCTTAAAGATTTTATTTATTTGACAGATGGAGATTACAAGTAGGCAGAAAGGCAGACAGAGAGGGGGAAGCAGGCTCCCTGCAGGGAGCCTGATGCGGGGCTCGATTCCAGGACCCTGGGATCATGACTCGATCCCAGGACCCTGGGATCATGACCTGAGCCGAAGGCAGAGGCTTTAACCCTTGAGCCACCCAGGCGCCCCCTGTTACCACATTCTATTGGCAGGTTCTACCCACACTCAAGGGGATGAGATTGCATAAAGGTGTGACTAATTGGGGGTCATTTTAAAGTCTTTCCCCCATAGCCACCACACTTCAGGCACCATCTGCTGCACTGCGAGCACACACCAGTTCTCTCATCAGACCAGCTGGTGATTTCATGCTTTACCAAGTTTTCCCTGTTTCAACATAGCTTATGGTTCTGTTCTGCTAAGGATATTCCTAGAAAGAGCTTATGCATTCTGTGTGTCTTCATTATGTACTTAGCAGTTTCCCCATGTAAGTAGAACTGAACATGAACATTTTATAGTTGAATTAATGATTATTATTATTAATTATTATTATTATTATTAATCATTGAGGTTTTATGTGAGAAAAAAAGTCTTTAATATCAACATCTTCCATCTTTGGCTTTGAAAAACCTGGTACTCATATTTTCCTTTCCACTGGTATCTCAGTCACTCTATTGGAGTTCATTAACATAAAATGTATTATTTGTTTCAGGGGTACAAGTCTGTGATTCATCAGTCTTGCCCAATACATAGCACTCACCACAAGTGCCCATCACCCCAGGGCAAAGTTTTGCTGTTTGTCCTTCACACTGTCATTTTATTCTAGACTGCAAAAGGATGGAAGTCTCTGCTTATCACTATAATCTTAAAATGCGACTCAAGAAGACCAAAGATGAAGAAATAGACATTGAAAATGAAGGAATGGGACATGGGAATGAGTCCTTGATTGTACTGCTGGAACACCATTTCAGTCCTTTCCTGTTTCTCCTAAGATTGCTTGTTACATGTGACTGATGAATCCACTCCATTTTAAGATAACTCAGATAGACGTTATGTTTCACACAAGAATAATTGAAAAAGAGAGAAACAGAGTTTATCTCCCTGAATGATATGCTCAGAAGATGCCCAATTCCTTTATAAATGAAGATTCAATTCCAGTTGTGTAAATGTGAAAAAGGAAAAAAAAAGCAGACATTCCTTAGGAAACTTTTGCATAGAAAATGGTAAAGCTGGTTAAAATGTCATTTGCTGGGACGCCTGGGTGGCTCAGTGGTTAAGCGGCTGCCTTCGGCTCAGGTCATGATCCCAGCGTCCTGGGATCGAGTCCCGCATCGGGCTCCGTGCTTGGCTGGGAGCCTGCTTCTCCCTCTGCCTCTGCCTGCCACTCTGTCTGCCTATGCTCGCTCGCTCTCTCTCTCTGACAAATAAATAAATAAAATCTTTAAAAAAAATAAAAATAAAAAATAAAATAAAATGTCATTTGCTATATTGTCTTCATGCTTTGTACTTATCCCTAACAGCATGAAATCCAGGTACAATTAACTGCCCATGAAACAATAACATGAAAATGAAGGGTTACACATTAAGTATGGAGAAGATGGAACCTAGATGTACTGGGTCCTTGTTGGCATAGTTGATCTACCATCCCAGTTCTTGTCTGCCTCTCTAAAGATTTCATATTGCCCTGTTAAAGATTAAACCAGTATTTTTAAAAATTTAAATTCCTAGTAGTTAACATAGTGTAATAGTTTCAGTTGTGCAATTTAGTGATTTAACACTTATATACAGCACCAGGTGCTCATCACAACAACTGCATTCCTCAATTCCCATCACCAACTTAACCAAACCCCCCATCCACTTCCCCTCCAGTAACCATTAGTTTGTTCTTTATGCTTAAAAATGTGTTTCTTTGTTTGCCTCACTCTTTTTTGCTCCTGTGCTTATTTGTTTTGTTTCTCTTGTTTCTTTTTTAAAAAATATTTTATTTATTTATTTGAGAACGAGATGGAGAGAGAGAGAAAAAGAGAGAGAGCATGAGTCGGGGGAGGGGCAAAGGGAGAGGAACCAGCAGACTCCCAGCTGAGCACAGAACCCTGAAATGGAATTTGATCCCAGGACCCCAAGATTATGACCTGAGCCAAAGTCAGATGCTAAGCCATCTGAGCCACCCAGATGATCCTTGTTTTGTTCCTTAAATTACACACATGAGTGATATCATACGGTATTTGTTTTTTTTCTGACTTATTTCACTTAGCATATACACTCTAGCTCCACCCACATAGTTGCAAATGGCAAAATTTCATTTTCATCATGTTTTAAAATAAACAGTTTTTCTTTTTCCAGAGTGAGCATGTGTTGCCAGCCTTTGCAGCTTAACTCTCATGGTAAAGAAACTTTTGTTGTTGTTGTTGTTGTTTGTTTCGGTTTGGACAGATGTCTCTTGGTAGTTCATGTGTGATGGCATGTGAGCTTATATCTCTCTCCCATTTGGTTTGGTGCTTAGATTTCTTCAGCCCTTTTGGTCGCCTCTCTTAGCCTCCTTTTCTTGCTTAAGAAAAAGCTCATTAGGAAGCCATTTGGTTCAGTCAGTGAAGTTTTGACTTTTAGAGAGGACTAGAAACCAGGAAGCCATTTGGTTCAGTTGGTGAATTGTCAACTTTTGGGGAGGAAGCAATATTCACATATATACTATGTGATTCATTTGGTTTGTTTACTGTTGCAGCATTTAGTATATTTGAATAAAACAGCTCTCTTATAATTGAAAATCAGAAATGACAATTTATCATTGCATGCAGCTCTTTGGGTTGCATTCTCCAAAATTGGTTAATCTTTTTCTGCCACACTAAAAATTTCATTAGACTCCTGAGGGAAAAAATGACCAATTAATCGATCAATAAATTATAATACCATCTTGCAATTAGATTTGTTTTGTAAAATAGAGATATTTGGAAATTGAGCCTTTAAGATTTTATTTTCAACTTGCTTGTGGTTTTGAATGTGTGTCCATTTATA
Source organism: Mellivora capensis (assembly GCA_004024625.1). Classification (NCBI taxonomy): domain Eukaryota; kingdom Metazoa; phylum Chordata; class Mammalia; order Carnivora; family Mustelidae; genus Mellivora; species Mellivora capensis. The sequence continues at coordinate 23,556 of PISX010015881.1, forward strand.
TTATAAATGTGTGTATATTTTCTCCAACTCCAGATGGTATTGCTAAAACTAGTTTGTAAAAGAGCTCTATTTACTTGATTTAAGGGTAAGTTCTTATAAGAATTAGGCATTCTAAAACTCAAACAGAAATCCAAATGTTTTACAAGTTTACATGATCTTGGAAAATATTCAATATTAAAGATAATTTAATGTTGTTGGCTTAATTAAGTAGACATGTCTTCAGAATTATCAGCAGTACATATAAAACATTTATTCTGCTTATGTTTACTGAAAGGAAAAAATTCCCAGTATTATCTCCCTTGTAAAATTTGTCACACACAAAAAAAGAAAGAAAAAGAAAACTTTAGGACTTTAAGGCCTCATGAAGTTTTATGGGTACTCTAAGAACAATTAAGCAAATTTAAATTTTAATAACTATAATTCAGACTAATATAAATTATAGGGGAACCATTTGTGTATGTAACAGAATTTACATGAGTTTTTTAAAGGAAAATGGGGGCACCTGGGTGGTGTAGTAGGTTAAATGTCCAACTCTTGATTTCTGCTCAGGTCATGATCTCAGGGTCATGATCAAGGGAAAATGGGGGCACCTGGGTGGTGTAGTAGGTTAAATGTCCAACTCTTGATTTCTGCTCAGGTCATGATCTCAGGGTCATGATCAAGGCCCACATCAGCTCTGTGCTCTCTCTCCCTCTCCCTACTCACCCCTCCCCTGTGTATGCTTTCTCTCTTTCAATAAATAAATCTAAAAAATAAAAAATAAAGAGGGAAAATGAATTAAAAAAACCAGAATGAGTGTAAAAAGAAAAGTTGTAGAAGTCTTGTGAGAAAGGAATCTTTGAAAAGGAATTCTGTACATGGTTGTGACTAAGATTATGAAGATTAGTGTGTAGTTTATTAGGGGGTGATCAACATCTGGGGAAGAGAAGGGAAAATAAGAGATCAAGATTATGCAGAAGTTGAACAGTCATACAAATAACAGAAGCCTTAGCTGATTCTCTGAGGAATTCAAAAAGTTGGTTACCCTTTGGAACCATTTATTTATTTATTTATTTATAATTTAATTTTTTCAGTGTTCCAAGATTCATTGTTTATGCACCACACCCAGTGCTCCATGCAATACATGCCCTTTTAAATAGAGGCAAATAACTGGATTTCTATGACAGTGACTCAATGTGACCATATGGGAAGAAGGCATGACCTTGGCAAAGCAGCTGTCTTCAGTCAAGATAATCCCTGATGGTGCCTGAGAGTTGAGAACTGCCAGCATCCCTCCTACTGCTCAGAGTACTTTATTCCTGATGGAGATTATGATCAGCACATTGTGTCATATACCATAGGAATGCCTATCAATGGAGTGCCCTGGATACACCCTAATTCAATATCTTTAAAAAAGTTTAAATTCCAGCTAGTTAACATACAGTGTAATATTAGTTTCAGGTGTACAATATAGTAATTCAACACTTCCATATAACATCCGGTGCTTACTTCAGTAAGTATATATCAACATGGGAGATAACAAAGAGGGAAAAAGGAGGGACTGCATTAAAAAAAAATCTTGTTGCAATGAGTGGGCTTTAAGATCAGAGGTACACTTGTACAAGTTTGGAATTTGTTTTTTTCTTGATTAAAATGAAGGTTTTCTGGGACGCCTGGGTGGCTCAGTTTGTTAAGTGGCTGCCTTCGGCTCAGGTCATGAGCGTCCTGGGATCAAGTCCCACATCGGGCTCCTTGCTCGGCAGGGAGCCTGCTTCTCCCTCTGCCTCTGCCTGCCACTCTGTCTGCCTGTGCTCGCTCTCTCGTGCTCTCTCTCTCTCTGACAAATAAATAAATAAAATCTTTTTTTTTAAATGAAGTTTTTCTCAGATTATTTGTCTAAACTGAAAACAAAGATTTTTCCTTATCTTTAATCTGCCTAGAACAACAAAGTTCACATATGTTTTGTCTTTATTCAGTCTGTAATTACTTAGAGTTGAATCTTCTGAACCTTAAAAAACTAAGTTTTCTTAACTGTATAATCCTCTGTATCTGTCTTATTGCCACCATGGCTAAATAATAAGTTTTATAATAATCTTTAATATCACTTAAACATGTGTTTTAAAACTTTCTGATATTTCAAATATTCCAAAATATAACTTCTAAATGAAGTCTTTTTAACTATTTAGTCTTATTTTTTTTTTCTATTTAGTCTTGTTTACTTGGTATGTCAAATAATTTGGGAAACATTGTCAAATAAGTGATGATAAACAGAATTTCCTTTTTAATTGCATTGTTATGACAAGTATGGTCTCTGGTACATTTAAGATTCTTATATTTTCATGGCAATATATTTATTTGCATAATTTCAATAAGAATCTGGTCTTATGACAGGATGCAATTGAAAACATTGGTTATATTACCAAGGTTTTGACTGGAATATCATATTTGAGGGAGACAGAAACTCAAGTATGGCCAGACAGATTTAAGGACTTAAAGTTGACTATTTTTTTAAGGTGTGTTATTAAAACACAATTTTTGGAGGACATGGGGAGATGGAGAGGAGAAGGGAGTTGAGGGAAATTGGAAGGGGAGGTGAACCCTGAGAGACTATGGACTCTGAAAAACAACTTGAGGGGTTTTGAAGGGGCAGGGGGTGGAAGGTTATGGGAGCCAGGTGGTGGGTTTTAGGGAGGGTACGTATTGCATGGAGCACTGGGTGTGTTGCAAAAACAATAAATACTGTTACGCTGAAAAGAAATAAAAATAAATAAATTTTTAAAAATTGCCAAAACAACCCATGCCTGTGCATGCATGTTGGTCTATAGACCATTGAGAAAGATTACCAGAGACATATAGATACCTCTATATGAATAAACAAGTTTATTCCAGCCTTCCTAACTTGATGGACCTATCATGGGAAAATGCAGACTTTGAGATGTTTATGGATGGGAACAGTTTTATGGATCAAAGACAAGAACAGGATGTAGTGGTGACCCATCAGCTATTGTCTAGTGCTGAAGACACCAGAAATCAAGCTTTAAAAATAATATTTCTAAATGAATGCAGAAAGTTTCCACTCCTCTAATCCCATTTCTACAAGAAATAACTACTGTGGTCATTATCTCAATGCCCTCAAAAATTAGAAATATTAAAAGGAAAGCAGGATTGAAACCAGTATCCAAAGGATTAGTGGGACTTGTCACAGCTACAGACTAGTAAGTACAATTCAGACATTTTTACTAAGACTGTTTGGGTTTGCTTTTAAATTTCCCTGATCAGCTTCCTTTGCAGAAGTGAATTTGAATTGAATAAGCCCTTTCTTTGCTTCATATTCAACATCTTAGTGATTATGTTGTGCATTGGCCAGAAGATGGATTCAGTTACACAGGCAATGCACAATTGACTGAAGAGCTTCTCAGTGTGTTCTTTCAGAGAGTCTTATTCTAGGCAGAGATGGAACTGCTGGAAATGATTGCCTGATTTAAAAGACAAATTGAAGTCCCAGTTTCCTAGGGTGTGTACTGTTAATGTGAGGGCATTTATTGGGAAATAATGAGCATTTATTCTTTAATGTGGGATGGGGATGCATGGGAACACCTTGCTGAAACTGGGTACATGGAGCTCCAAATTTTTTTTAATTTAATTTTATTTTTTCAGTGTTCCAAAATTTACTGTTTATAGGCCACACCCAGTGCTCCATGCAATACATGCCCTCCATAATACCTACCACCAGCCTCACCCATGTGCCCACCCACACCCTTCCAAAATCTTCAGTTTGTTTATCAGAGTCCACAGTCTCTCAATGGTTTGTTTCCCCCTTTGATTAGCCCCAATTCACTTATCATTTCCTTCTCCTAATGTCCTCCATACTATTCTTTTTGTTCCACAAGTACATGAAACCATATGATAATTGGCCCTCTCTGCTTGACTTATTTCACACAGCTAATCTCCTCCAGTTCCAACCAGGTTGATACAAGATGGGTATTCATCCTTTCTGAGGGAGGCATAATATTCCATGGTATATATGGATCATATCTTCTGTATCCATTCATCTGTTGAAGGGCATCTTGTCTCTTTCCACAGTTTGGTGATTGTGGTCATTGCTGTTATAAACGTTGTGATACATATGGCCCTTCTTTTCACTACATCTGTAACTATGGGGTAAATACCCAGGAGTGCAATTGCTGGGTCATAGGGTAGCACTCTTTTTAATGTTTTGAGGAATCTCCACACTGTTTCCCAAATGGCTGCACCAACTTCCATTCCCACCAGTATAAGAAGGTTTCCCCTTTATCCACAACCTCTTCAACACTGTTGTTTCCTGTCCTCTTAATTTTTGGCATCGTAACTGGTGAAAGTTGGTATCGCAACATGGTTTTGATTTGAATTTCCAAGATGGCTAATGATGATGAACATTTTTTCATGTGTCTGTTAGCCATTTGTATGTCATCTTTGGAGAAATGTCTGTTCATGGCTTCTGCCCATTTTTTGACATGATTATCTGGTTTTTGGGTGCTGAGTTTGAGGAATTCTTTAGAGATCTTGGATATCATCCTTTCGTCTGTAGTGTCATTTGCGAATATCTTCTTCCATTCCGTGGGTTGCTTCTTTGTTTTGTTGACTGTTTCCTTTACTGTACAAAAGATTTTGATCTTGATAAAGTCCCAAAAGTTCATTTTTGCTTTTGCTTCCTTTGCCTTTGGAGACATGTCTTGAAAGAAGTTGCTGAGGATGATGTTGAAAAGGTTACTACCAATGTTCTCCTCCAGGATTTTGATGGATTCCTGTCTCACATTGAGGTCTTTCATTCATTTTGAGTTTATCTTGGTGTATGGTGTAAGAGAATGGTTGATTTTAATTTTTCTATACTAAGCTGTCCAATTTTCCCAGCATCATTTTGGAAGAGACTGTCTTTTTCCACTGGATATTTTTTCCTGTTATTTTTCCTGTTATTTCCTATTATTTGACGATAGAGTTGAGGGTCCACATCTGGGCTCCCTACTCTGTTACATTGGTCTATGTGTCTGTGTGCCAGCACCATGCTGTCTTGGTGATCACAGCTTTATAAAAAGCTTGAAATCAGGCAATGTGATGCCCCCAAGTTAGTATTTCTTTTTCAACATTTCCTTAGGGATTCAGGGTATTTCCTGTTCCATACAGACTTTAAGATTGTTTGTTCCGCCATTTTGAAAAATGCCACCGGTATTTTGATCAAGATGGCATTGAAAGTATAGATTGCTCTGGGCAGTATAGACATATTAACAAACGTTATTATTCTGATCCATGAGTATGGATTGCTCTTCCATCTTTTTGTGCCTTCTTCAATAACTTACATAAGTGTTCTGTAGTTCCTTGAGTACAGATATTTTACCTCCTTAGTTAGAAGGTATTTTCAAGGTATCTTATGGTTTTTGGTGGTATTGTAAGTGGAATCAATTCTCTAATTTCCCGTTCTATGTTTTCTTTGCTATTTTATAAGGAAACAACTGATTTCTGTGCATTGATGTATCCTGTCACATTACTGAATTGCTGTATGAGTTCTAGAAATTTGAGGTGGAGTATTTTGGGTATTCCGCATAAAGTATCACGTCATCTATGAAGAGACAGAGTTTGACTTCTTCTTTGAAAATGTAAATACCTATTATTTCTTTTTATTGTTTGATTGAGGTGCTAGGACATCTAGTACTATATTGAACAACAGTGGTGAGATTGGACATCTTTGTCATATTCCTGATCTCAAAGGGAAGGCTGTCAGCTTTTCCCAATTGCGAATGATATTGGCTGTGGGTTTTTCATAGATAGATTTTATGAAGTTGAGCAATGTTCCCTCTATCCCTATACTTTGAAGCGTTTTAATCAGGAGAGGATGTTGTATCTTGTCAAATGCTTTTTCTGCATCAATTAAGAGGACCGTGTGTTTCTTCTCTCTTCTCTTATTCATTTGTTCTATCACATTGATTGATTTGCGGATGTTGAGCCACCCTTGCATGTCAGGGATAAATGCCACCTGGTCAGGGTGGATAATCTTTTCTAATGTACCATTGAATCCTATTAGCTTGATCTTGTTGAGAATCTTAGCATCCATCTTCATCAGGGATATTGGTCAGAAATTCTCCTTCGTTAAGAGGTCTTTCCCTGGTTTGGGATCAAGGTAATGCTGGCTTCATAGAAAGAGTCTGGGAGTTTTCCTTCTGTTCCTATTTTTTGAAACAGCCTCAGGAGAATAGGAATTTTTTTCTTCTCTGAATGTCTGGTAGAATTCCCCAGGGAATCCATCAGGTCCTGGACTCTTGTTTTGGGGAGTTTTGTTTGTTTGTTTGTTTGTTTGTTTGTTTTGATATCTGCTTCAATCTCATTACTAGATATTCATGTATTGAGGTTGTCAATTTCATCCTGTTTCAGTCTTGGAAGTTTATAGGTTTTCAGGAATGCATCCACTTCTTCTATGTTGCTTAACTTATTGGCATATAATGGTTGATAGTAATTTCTGATTGCTGTTTCTACTTCCTTGGTGTTAGTCATGATCTCTCCCCTTTCATTCATAATTTTATTAATTTGGGTCCTCTCTCTTTTCTTTTGGAATAGTTTGGCCAGTGGTTTATTGGCCTTATTAATTCTTTCAAAGAACAATCTTGTAGTTTTCTAGATGTGTTCTACTGTATCTCTGGTTTCTAACTCATTGATCTCTGCTCTAACCTTAATTATGTCCCTTTTTGTGTGTGGGATTGATTTAGTTTGCTGTTGATTTCCCAGTTCTTTGAGGTGTAAAGAGAGTTTGTGTATTTGGGATTTTTCAATTTTTTTTTTAAATTTCTTTTCAGCGTAACAGAATTCATAGTTTTTGCACCACACCCAGTGCTCCATGCAATGCATGCCCTCCATAATACCCACCACCTGGCTCCACCAACCTCCCAACTCCTGCCCCTTCAAAACCCTCAGGTTGTTTTTCAGAGTCCATAGTCTCTCGTGGTTCATCTCCCCCTCCAATTTCCCTCAACTCCCTTCTCCTCTCCATCTCCCCATGTCCTCCGTGTTATTTGTTATGCTCTGCAAATAAGTGAAACCATATGATAATTGGTTCTCTCTGCTTGACTTATTTCACTCAGCATAATAATCTCTTCCAGTCCCGTCCATGTTGCTACAAAAGTTGGGTATTCATCCTTTCTGATGGAGGCATAATACTCCATAGTGTATATGGACCACATCTTCCTTTTTTTTTTTTTTTTTTTTTTTTTGAGTGAGGCTTGGATGGCTATGTATTTCCCCCTTAGGACTGCCTTTGCCATATCCCATAGGTTTTGGACCAATGTGTCATCATTCTCTTTAGTTTCCATGAATTGTTTAAGTTCTTCTTTGATTTCCTGGTTTATGTGAATGTTCTTGAGCAGGGTGGTCTTTAGCTTCCAGGTGTTTGAATTCCTTCCAAACTTTCTTGTGGTTGAGTTCCAGTTTCAAAGCATTGTGGTCTGAGAATATGTGGGGAATAATCTCGGTCTTTTGGTACCAGTTGAGCCCCTATTCATGACCTAGTACATGGTCTATCCTGGAGAAAGCTCCATGTGCGCTTGAGAAGAATGAGTATTCTGTTGTTGTAGGATGGAATGTTCTGTATCTATCTATGAGGTCCATCTAGTCCAATGTGTCATTCAAAGCTCTTGTTTCTTTGTTGATTTTCTGCTTGGATGATCTGTCTGTTGCTGAGAATGGCATATTAAAATCCCCTACAATTAACATACTCTTATCAATAGGACTCTTTATTTTAACATTCGGCTTATGTAGTTGACAGCTCCCGTGTTGGGGGCATAAACATTTATAATTGTTAGATCTTCTTGGTGGATAGACCACTTAGGAATGATGTAGTGTCCTTCTGTATCTCTGACTACAGTCTTAGTTTAAAATCTAATTTATCTGATATGAGAAACGCTACCCCAGCTTTCTTTTGAGGCCCATTGGCATGAAAGATAGTTCTCCATCCCTTCACTTTCAGTCTGGATGTATCTTTAAGTTCAAAATGGGTCTCTTGTAGACAGCATATGGATGGGTATGGACATTTTATCCAGTATGCAGCCCTGTGCTGTTTTATGAGAGCAGTTAGGCCATTCACACTGAGAGTGATTATTGAAAGGTAAGTTTTTATAGTCATCATGTTGCCTGTGAAGTCCTTGTTTCCATAGCTTGTCTCTGTAAATTCCTGTTCTATATCACTCGTGGGTTCTTTCTTCATTCAAAGAACCCCCTTAATATTTCTTGTAGTGCCGGCTAGGTAGTCACATAATCTTTTAGTCTTTGCCAATCTTGGGAGTTCTTTATCTCTCCATCCATTTGGAATGTCAGCCTTGTTGGATAGAGTGTTCTTGGCTGCATGTTCTTCTCACTTAGTGCCCTGAATATGTCTTGTCAGCCCTTTCTGGCTTGCCAGGTTTCTGTGGACAGGTCTACCATTATTCTCATGTTCCCCCCCTCTGTATGTAAGGGACCTTTTCTCCCTAGCTTCCCTTAAGGAATTAATTTGGGAATTAATTTTCTCTGAACTTATGATTTGCGAATTTCACAATTACATGTCTGGGCGTCTTTCTACCCTCGTAGATCTTGGGGGGTGCCCTCTCTGCCTCTAGGACATGAACACCTTTCCATCCCTCAGATCAGGGAAATTCTCATCTAGGATTTGTCCAACTATATCTTCTAGTCCTCTCTCTCCCTCCACCCCCCTCAGGGATCCCAATAATTCTGACATTGGGACATCTCGTGGCATCACTTATTTCTCTAATTCTGTTTTCATGGCTTCTAAGCCATTTGTTCCAGGCCTCTAGCTGGCCCTTATTTTCTATCAGTTCATCTTCTAAATCAGCAACTTGATCTTCTGCCTCATTTACCCTAGCTTTTACAGTGTTTAGATTAGATTGGATCTCATCGATAGCATTTTAAAATTCTGCCAGGTCAGCTCTCACTTCTGCCCTTAGAGATTCTATGTTGGCACTAATGGTCTTCCCCAACCTAGCCAATGCCTGGAATAATTGTTACCCTGAATCCTATTTCTGACATATTGTTTATGTCTATATCCAATAGTTCTGTGGCAGAGGCCACAGTCTCTGGATTTTTCCTGTGTTTGGTGTTCCTCCTCCTAGTCATTCTGGTGAGAGGTGGTTGAGGGGATGTGTAGCTGAAAATATCAACCAAGATGCTGACATGTTGCACCCTGGAAAGTTTTAGTGCAATCAGAAGTCACCACCAAAGGGGCGCCTGGATGGCTCAGTGGGTTAAAGCCTCTGCCTTCGGCTCAAATCATGATCCCAGGGTCCTCAGATCAAGCTCCGCATCTGGCTCTCTGCTCAGCATGGAATCTGTTTCTCCCCCTCTCTCTCTCTCTGCCTCCCTCGCTGCCTACTTATGATCTCTGTCTTAAAAAAAGAAAAACAAACAACACTTTAAAAAAAGAAGTCACCACCTAAAAGAAAGAGAAAAAAAAAAAAAACACAGCCCAAATGAAACACAAGAATAAGATTTATAAACTACGAAAACAAAAACAAACGCACAGAAATGCTGAGAAAAAGATAAGATGGAAGGTTGTTATAAACCCTTGATGGCTCAGTGGGTTGGGCCTCTGCCTTCAGCTCACGTCATGATCCCGGAATTCTGAGATCTGGCCCCGTGTGGGGCTCTCAGCTCAGCGGGGAGCCTGCTTCCCCCTCTCTCTCTGCCTGCCTCTCTGCCTATTATTGATCTCTCTTTCTGTCAAATAAATAAATAAAATATTTTTTAAAAACCTGTGTGTGTATACACACACACACACACACACACACACACACACATATATACATCTGGGTATATACATATTATGTGCATATATATACATACATATATGGGTAGAAATGACTAGGGAATAAGGAGTACCTTGAAGCTTATATCTATACATATTTTTAAAAAGGATAAAGAAACAAATTTATACGTATGAAAAAAGTTCAAGTTTAAAAGTTACTAAGGAAGATGTATTAAACATCCAGTTGAAGTGGTAAGTAGGTTAAAAAGAAAAGTATAAGAATCATGAGAATGAATTAAAAAAAACAGAAACCAAAAAAAGAGAGAAAATGTTTATCTATGAACAGGCTGTGGGTCAATAGCAAGAACTTAATGTATTGTTTTCCCCTGGTGTTGGGGTTTTACAGTTTTATGGGGACCCTGTCGTTCTTGTCCTCTTGTTCTTTTGGCTTGTCTTCTGGGGGTGGGGGGAATCTTCTGCCTTTTTTTTTTTTTTTTTGGTTGATCTTGCTTCAGCTGAGTTGCCCTGCCCCCTGTCAAGGGGCTGGGCTCTGTGGAAACCGGTTTTTCAGGCTTCTGCTCTCTGGAGGTTTTATTCTTTGGCATCTTTTTACACCTTTTTGGAGAGTCAGAGCAAAGTAAATTGTCCACACCCAGACCTCCCCCTCAGAGAGAAGCCACAGTCTGCTCCCCTCTGAATGGTCCAGAACACACAGGCTCCCCCTCTGCAAACTCGGTTGAATATTGCAACCTCCCACAGGTGGTGCGCAGCCATAACCACCATCTTGGTGGTTTCCCGAGGCCCCTGCTTGTCTCTGTACTCCTGTACCATCAAAAGCATGAACAATACCAGTCTAGGAGAACCCAGTCCTGGTGGCTGCTCTCTGGGTCTCTCCAGGGACAGCTCTCTGGAGCCCACAGCCATGCAGGGTGCACTTATCCCCAACTGAGATGGAGGCAGTGAATGGATGTGGACCCAAGGACTGCCAACTGGAGCCTGCATCAGTCTCTGTCAGGCATGGGTGGGGATGCATTCAGCCTGGGTAGTGGTAGATGGACACAGCAGAGGTGGCTATGGTGGCTGCAGACCCAAGGACCAGGGCTTCAGCCCATGCCAAGCTCTCTCAGGTGCAGCTGGCACTGGCTGTGGCCATCCTGGGACTGTGGGCTTTGGTCTGTCCCTGAAGCCATCCCATCTCTACAGTTGTCCCTTAAGTCCCTTTGGTTTTTTTGAGTGTTGTTATTAATCCCTTCCTGTCTTACATCCACCAGTCTCCAAGCTAATGCTTGACCCTAAGTGCAGGACACTTTCGTATTGGGGTATTACTTCCCAATGGATCACTTCTGGTGGCTCTCTCCCTCTTTTGTTTATCCCCCAGTATCAGCCCATGAACTCCCAACTCCTCTGTATCTCTCCACTGATGATCCTCTGCCCCTGTAGAGCTCTAGAAGTGTATAATCTTACATCTCAGGCTGCCTTCATGGGTCCTCAGAGTGCCTTGGAAGATATTTAGCTCAGCTCAGAGGACCAGTTGAAATAGGGTCTCCTACTTCTCTTCCATCTTGACTTGCTTCCTGGAAAGAAAAATTTTAAATAGCAATTACCGCCAAAACTCTTTGCAATGAAAACTTGCATCCTTTCTCTGTCCCTTAAATTACCAATCTTATCATGTCTTGGAAATATAAACAACTCAAGAAAAAAGCAATTCACACAGAGACAGAAGGAAAAAAAAATGATGGTGTGGGCTGTTAAAAATGAAGACTGCTGGGTGCCTTGCTGCTCAGTTGGGGGAGCATGCAACTCTTGATCTTTGGGTTGTGGGTTTGAGCATCACATTGGGTGTAGAGATTACTTAAAAATAAAATATTGGGGCACCTGGGTGTCTCAGTCAGTTGAGCATCTTCTTTCAGCTCAGGTCAGGATCCCAGGGTTCTGGGATCAAGCCCTGAATCAGGCTCCCTGGTCAGTAGGGAATCTGCTTCTCCCTCTCCCTTTGCCTTTTGCTATCCTTTTTTCCTGCTCTTGCATATGCTCTTGCTCTTTCTCTAATAAATAAAGTCTTTTAAAAAGAAAAGCATACTGGTATAAGATTGAATTCTAGTAAAAAGACAAAATTTCGTGTGCACCTGCGTGGCTCAGTTGTTAAACGTCTGCCTTTGGCTCAGGTTATGATTCCAGGGCCCTGGAATAGAGTCCCATGCCCAGCTCCCTGCTCTGCAGATAGCCTTCTTCTCCATATTCCTCTGCTGCTCCCCTGCTTGTGGTCTCTCTCTCTCTCTCTCTCTCTCTGTCAAAGAAATAAATGAAATCTTTTAAAAAAGACAAAATTTTCTTGGATTATTGGTCTGCTCTTGATGAGAAATTACAAAGAGTTTTTGTTTTTCTTTATTTACCCAGAAAAATTAAGTTTCTGTTTTACCAGGTGTATAAGAAACTCTCACCATATCTTTAACCATGGCCATTCTTTATTTTTTTAAGATTTTAGTTATTAATTTGACACAGGGAGAAAGAGATCACAAGTAGGCATAGAGGCAGGCAGAGAAAAAGGGGGAAGCAGGCTCCCTGCCGAACAGAGAGCCTGATGTGGGGCTCGATCCCAGAACCCTGAGATCATAACCTGAGCCGAAGGCAGAGGCTCAACCCACTGAGCCACCCAGGCACCCCTAACCATGGCCATTCTTGTCTTTTGCTATTTACAGAGTATTATTTTACTCTAATGCTTTCACAAAAAAGTGTTCCTGTAAAATTGCTTCATATTCCAGAAGACTCATGGGAAAGAGTGCTAAGTACAGGTTATAACTGATAACTAAGATCAATTTGCCTTCATGTGGAAAGGACAATGATAAATGTTTCAAGTGTTCCCCCAAAACTACCTGCATAGCCACACAGTATATCATGGGATGGTAGCCTGGGATCTCTCCCTGTTCTCCTTCCCTACATCAGTGATATGAACCCATTATATTGAAAATATAATGTTAACATGTAAAGAATTGCCTTTATTGCAGAACATTGTAGGCTTTCCTGGAGCATATTCCAGGAAGAGAATTGGAAATGAACCCACAGAAAACTCAAGATACAGACACTGCTATAAGGCTTTGGGTGTTGTCTGGTTGGATACAACTCATATTGTCCCCAAAACTATGGTTGATAAGCTGCCAGCCTATCCAACCCCTAAGAATGTGAAAGAGATGCAAACTTTTGTAGGTATTTTAGAGTATTGAAGGACTTTCATTCCCCACCTGGCACAATACATCCATCCCTTATGCTACCCTCTAAAGAAAGAGTAAAGGGGTTCAGGAGAGAACCCCCAGAATGTATCACAGAATGTGGGCTATTTTGAGCTGAAGATACTTGACATCATGTGGGCTCAAGAGGAACATGTCTCTCCCTTAATCACACAGAAAGATATAAATTGAGGGTTTTTCCCAGAATAGAGTTATTAAAAGAGATACATTTTATGTGAATCTGTATAATAGAACAAATATCTAATTGCCAAAAATATGTTCTTCTTATTTTCCTGTGAAGTGTGTTTTTTCCTCTGAAATCCCAGACCCTACCCCATTCTCCTTAGTTCAGAATGGCATACATACCTCATGTTGCTGACTGTCTTTGGAATTCCCATGTCTATATGAATTTCTCATACATGTGCCTATTAAATTCCATTTTCTCCTATTAATCTGTTTCATGTCAGTTTGATTCTTAGGCCATCTAGATGGACCTTTGAGGGGACAGAGGTTGTCACTCCCCAACAGATGGTGTAGTCAGCAGGACACTTTGACTCACTGAACACCATTTGCTGGACACTGCTGCAGCTGAGAGATCCTGGGACATCTGACACCTGCTGTAATCTCTATCTGCAGAGAGAGTCCAATGGAGCAAGAATGTCAAGAGTCCCTTTTCTCTCTTTCTAAATTTAGATTTGCAGGAGAAAATATGTGTGGAATTAGATCCTTGGGCCTGGTGATTCTTTGGTTGAATTTGGTACCATATGCTTTGATTACTGATCCATTTCTTTCATGAGACAGTTTTTGTTTTCCTTTCCTTTGTCCTTCATGTGGTCTGTCTTTTATTGCTAAGGGATATCTTGGGAACCAATGTTACAAAGCTGTATGGGTAAAACACTTAAAAGCGGTTAGAGCACTTGCCACCTCAAGAAGACTACTGTGATAAGTTTGGTCATGGAATGGCTTAGATTGACACTAACTAGTTCTCCCACCAACCTCAAAAATACTTCTGTGTATTTGAGTACAATTGTAAAACTACAAACAGTCCCCAACCTGCAGCATATCTTTTTAGGTATTAGTGTGGCTCCAAGAGACATAGGCTTAGATAAAACTGTTAAATTGTTTCCATTTGTCTTGTTCTGTGTCATAAGAGCTTGGCGTTGTGACCAGTGAGAACATTCTCTTTGGTCTCTACAAGGTTACACCATGGTGGGCAATGAAATAGACTGAGGATCTGAGTTTCTTTCTCTGTCTGGCTATGCTGGCCCTCAGAGATGTTTGTCATGAGAGGTTCCAACTCATAGGTGCCTTTGTCATCTCAACCTCTGTTGCTTATTAGTGTTAGAAAGTCCATTCTAGAACTCCCTGTCCAGTATCACAGATTATTGGGCTTGTGGCTGGAAGCATGCCACAGTTTCATGGAAGCCTGGGGACACCATTTTCACTATATCATCTTTACCACCTGTACAACAAAGATTTTTGCTTTCTTACACTAATTTCAGGAATAAACTTTGGGATCATAGAGACTGTGTAATCTCTGTGATCCCTGGACACCTCTTGCATCTTTCGTTAAGCCATTAAAAGTTTGTTTGTGTTTGTTTGTTTGTTTTTGGCAGAAAGAATAATTTTATTTTTTTAGCTTTTGACAATTTTATTTTTATTTTTTATTTTGTTTATTAAATTTTATTTTACTTTTTTAATGTTCCAAGATTCATTGTTTATGCACCACACCCAGTGGTCCATGCAATATGTGCCCTCCTTAATACCCACCAACAGACTCACCCCCCCCCACTCCCCACTAAAACCCTCAGTTTGTTTCTCAGAATCCACAGTCTTTCATGATTCATCTCCCCCTCAAATTTACCCCAATTCACTTGTCTTTCCTTCTCCTAATTTACTCCATGTTATTCCTTATGTTCCACAAGTAAGTGAAACCTTATGACAATTGACTCTCTCTGCTTGACTTATTTCACTCAGCATAATCGATCTCCTTCAGTCCTGTCCATGTTGATACAAAAGTTGGGTATTCATCCTTTCTGATGGCTGAGTAATATTCCATTATATAAGTGGACCATATCTTCTGTATCCATTTGTCGGTTGAAGGGCATCTTGGGTCTTTTCACAGTTTGGCAATTGTGGCCACTGCTCCTGTGAACATTAGGTATATGTGGCCCTTTTTTTCACTACATCTGTATCATTGGGGCAAATACCAGTAGTGCAATTGCAGGGTCATAGGGAAACTCTATTTTTAATTTCTTAAGGAGTCCCCACACTGCCCACCCCTGAAATTACTAGAACTCATGCAAAAATTCAGTAGTGTGTATGAAATCAATGTACAGAAATCAGTTGCTTTCTTATACACTAACAATGAAAATATAGAAAAGGACATTAGAGAATCTATTCCATTTACTATAGCACCAGGAACAATAAGATACCTTGGAATAAACCTAACCAAAGAGATAAAAGATCTATACTCGAGGAACTACAGAACACTCATGAAAGAAATTGAAGAAGACACAAAAAGATGGAAAAACATTCCATTCTCAGGGATTGTAAAAAATAAACATTGTCAAAATGTCTATACTGCCCAGAGCAATCTATACTTTCAATGCCATCCTGATCCAAATTCCACTGGCATTTTTCAAAGTGCTGGAACAAACAATCCTAAAATTTGTATGGAACCAGAAAAGACCCCAAACCACTAAGGAAATGTTGAAAAAGAAAAAACAAAACTGGGGGCACCTTGTTGCCTGATTTCAAGCTTTCTTACAAAGATGTGATCATTAAGACAACATGGTACTGGCACAAAAACAGACACATAAACCAATGGAACAGAGTAGAGTCCAGATATGGACCCTCAACTCTATGGCCAAATAATATTCAACGAAGCAGGAAAAAAAATATCCAGTGGAAGAAAAGACAGTCTATTCAATAAATGGTGTTGGGAGAATTGGACAGCTATGTATAGAAGAATGACACTCGACCATTCTCTTACACCATACACAAAGATAAACTCAAAGTGGATGTAAGACAGGAATCCATCAAAATCCTAGAGGAGAACAAAGGCAGAAATCCATCAAAATCCTAGAGGAGAACAAAGGCAGAACCTTTTTGACATCAGCCCCAGCAAATTCTTTCAAGACATGTCTCCAAAAGCAAAGGAAACACAACTGAAACTGAAATTTTGGGACTTCATCAAGATAAAAATCTTCTGCACAGTAAAGGAAATAGTCAACAAAACAAAGAGAAAACCCACAGAATGGGAAAAGATATTCGCAAATGACACTACAGAAAAACCAGAGAAGACTCCAGATTGCTATGGAAATGTTGAAAAAGAAAAACAGGGGTGCCTGGGTGGTTCAGTGGGTTAAGCCTCTGCCTTCAGCCCAGGTCATGATCTCAGGGTCCTGGGATGGGGCTCCGCATCAGGCTCTCTGCTCAGTGGGGAGCCTGCTTCCCCCTCTTACTCTGCCTGCCTCTCTGCCTACTGTGATCTCTCTCTCTCTCTGTCAAATAAATAAATAAAATCTTTATTTAAAGAAAAAGAGAAGCGAAGCTGTAAAAAGTATTAGGCCTCATGTTACCTGATTTCTAGCTTTACTACAAGCTGTGATCACCAAGAGACAGCATGGTACTGGTACAAAAACGGACACACAGACCAATGGAACAGAGCAGAGAGTCCAGATGCGGACCCTCAACTCAATGGTCAAATAATCTTTAACAAAGCAGGAAAAAGCCATTAAATGTCTTACTTGTTTGAGTCACTATTAAGAGATTCTACTTGTCAATGACCAGATGACGGATCCTTTAAATTGCCTGTATTAAAATATATATTAAAGAGCTCTCAATTGTTCTATTGGTATAACAGCTAGTCTTAGGTATTGCTTTGACAAGATAAAAGAATAGACTTTATTAATTATTTTAAAGTCTATTTCTTGGGGCGCCTGTGTGGCTCAGTCAGTTGAACAACTGCCTTTGGATCGGGTCATGATCCCAGGGTCCTGGGATCAAGCCTTGAATCAGGCTCCCTGGTCAATGGGGAGCCTGCTTCTCCCTCTCCCTCTGTCTCCTGACTCGTGCTCTCACTCTCTCTATATAATAAATAAATAAATCAATCTTTAAAAAATATATATTTTATATATATATCTATATATCTCTCTATATATATCTCTATATCTATATATATCGTCATCTGGTCATTGACAAGTAGAATCTCTTAATAGTGACTCAAACAAGTAAGACATTTAATGGCTTTTTCCTGCTTTGTTAAAGATTATTTGACCATATTTAAAAAAATATATTTTTTAAAGATTTATTTATTTATTTATTTATTTGACAGGGAGAGAGGAGAGAGAGAAAGAGAGAACACCAAGGCAGAGTGGCAGGCAGAGGGAGAGAGAGAAGCAGGCTCCCTGATGAGCAGAGTTCCCCAGTGCAGGCCTCAATCACAGGACCCTGGGATCATGACTTGAGGTGAAGGGAGACGCTTAACCGACTGAGCCACCCATGTTCCCCAAAAGAACAGAATTTAGACAGAAGATAAAAAGAAATGTCCATAACCAATGTAAATTGCCTTCCTAAAATCTGACCCCATCTGCCAGTTTTTACTCTCTTTCTCTATAAAATTTGCAAAATCATTTTGGCCTAATCTTTATGTTCAAGGTATACAGATTGCTAGTGTAAATGCTGAAGCCAGAAAACAGATTTAACAATAGCACCCAAGACTGCCAATAAGGGTAACTTTGCTCCTACCTTCCAGGGCTCTGTAATCAGACTCTGTCTAACCTTAGGCAAACCTATACATGTCTTTTGCAGTACTATCCTAGACCCCTACAATACAAAAAAAAAAAAAAAAAAAGTATCCCCTGGACAACAGTAGGGCTTTTAAATTTTAAGGCCCCTTTACCTCTACTTTCAGAGGCTCTAACTGAATTTAGAGAATAAGTAGAAAGATTATTTAGCTATATTCACAACCCTCCCTTCTTTGGAAATAGAGAACCAAAATTTCTCCTAGACACTTGTACAAATGATTTACAAAAGGCCAAATATTCACAGGCTAATAGAAACCAAGGTTAAATTGTGTACCCAGAAAAAAGGTTTTTGATAAAATGCTTTATACATACTTTACTAAGGCATAAATTCTTTGGACCCCATTTTATTTAAAATTCTCTCTGATTTAAGAAATCAAATTTAGTGCTCACTTCGGCAGCACATATACTAAAAAAAATCAAATTTAGTTAAAAAGATGGGCAAGTCCCTTGATATTCAGGCTACAATACAGGTGTTTAGGGTATTAGGAAAAAGTTAAAGCCAGACTATCTTTGCCAATCTACAAATATCACTTATTCTTCTCAAAATGTTTATAGATATTATTTTTAAAATCAGGATACTGGAACAAAATTGTTCTGTACTTTAAATAAAAGTAAATTGTATTTTATTTCTTTTTTTAGATTTTATTTATTTACTTGACAGACAGAGATCACAAGTAGGCAGAGAGGCAGGCAGAGGGAGAGGGAGAAGCAGGCTCCCCGCTGAGCAGAGAGCCCAATGAGGGGCTCTATCCCAGGACCCTGGGATCATGACCTGAGCTGAAGGCAGAGGCTTTAACCCACTGAACCATCCAGGCGCCTCTAAAAGTAAATTTTAAATGGCAATTACCCTGAAACTCTAGAAAGACCTTCTTATTTTCCCATTTTATCATTTTATTTTTTGTCATAAAAAATGTACTCTTTTTTTGAAGATTTTATTTATTTATTTGACAGATCACAAGTAGGCAGAGAGAGAGGGGGAAACAGGCTCCCTGCTGAGCAGAGAGCCCGATGCAGGGCTCAATCCCAGGACCCTGAGATCATTAGCTGAGCCAAAGGCAGAGGCTTTAACCCACTGAGCCACCCAGGCGTCCCTAAATGTACTCTTTAATCCCCATCCCCCATAACCAACCCACCTCCTCTCTGGAAACCATCGGTTTGTTTTCTGTAGTTAAGAGGTTATTTGTTTTGTTTTGTATCCTTGGGGGGTGCCTGGGTGGCTGAATCATTAGGTGTCTGCCTTCAGCTCAGGTCACGATCCCAGGGTCCAGGGATCGAATCCCTCATCCATCTCCCTGCTCAGCAGGAGGCCTCCTTCTCCCTCTCCTACTCCCTTTGCTTGTATTCTCTCTCTCTCTCTCTGTCAAATAAATAAAATATTTTTTAAAAAAAGGGTTTTTTTCCCTGATTTCGCACTCTCTCATTTTTTTCCTGTTGCACATTTTTTTTGTTTCTTAGATTCCACATATGAGTGAAAACATATACTATTTGTCTTTCTCTAACAGATTTATTTCACCTAACATTATACTACCTAGCTCCAGCCATACCATTGAAAATAACAAGATTTCTTTCTTTCTTTCTTTCTTTCTTTCTTTCTTTCTTTCTTTCTTTCTTTCTCTCTTTCTTTTTCTTTTTTTGCTTGACAGCATTTTGGTTTTCTTTTTAATTTTTTTTTGTTATTGTTATGTTTGTCACCATACAGTTCATCATTAGTTTTTGATGTAGTGTTCCAAGATTCATTGTTTATGTATAACACCCAGTACTCCATGCAATACATGCCCTTCTTAATACCCATCACCAGACTCACATATCCCCCACCTGTCTCCCCTCTAAAACCTTCAGTTTGTTTCTCAGGGTCCACAGTCTCTCACGGTTCATCTCCTCCTCTTATATCCCCCCTTTCACTTTTCCCTTCCTTCTCCTAATGTCATCCACATTATTCCTTATGTTCTGCAAGTAAGTGAAACCATATGATAATTGACATTTTCTCCTTGACTTACTTCACTCAGCATAATCTCCTCCAGTCCCATCCATGTTGATGCAAAAGTTGGGTATTCATCCTTTATGATAGAGGTGTAATATTCCATTATATATCTGGACAACATCTTCTTTATCCATTTGTCTGTTGAAGGGCATCTCAGCTCTTTTCATAGCTTGGCTATTGTGGACATTGCTGCTATGAACTTTGGGGTACATATGGCCCTTCATTTCACCGCATCTGAATCTTTGGGGTAAATACCCAGTAGTGCAATTTTCAGGTCATAGGGTAGCTCTTTTTTTAATTTTTTGAGGCATCTCCACACTTTTTTCCAAAGTGGCTGCACTTACTTGTATTCCCACCAGCAGTGTAAGAGGGTTCCCCTTTCTCCACATCCTCTCCAACATTTGTTGTTTTTTCCTTGTTAATTTTTGTCATTCTAACTTGTATAAGGTGGTGATTTCATTCTTTTTCATAGTTGAATAATATTCCATTATATATATATATATCCATTGTGACAGGAATGAAGTGATATCTCTTTGTGGTTTTGATTTATATTTTCCAGAGGTAAATAATCTTGAGTGTTCTGAGGGTTTTTGTTTGTTTGTTTTTAAGATTTTATTTATTTATTTGAGAGAAAGAGGGAGCATGTGATGAGAAAGCTCAGTGGGAGAAGCAGACTCCCTGCTGAGCAAGGAGCCTGATGTGGGACTTGATCCCAGAACTCCAGGATCATGACCTGAGCCGAAGGCTGTTGTTTAACCAACTGAGCCAGCCAGGTGCCCAATCTTGAACATTTTTTTTACGTGGCTGTTTGTCATCTGAATCTCTTTTTGGGAGAAGTGTCTGTCCACATGTTCTGCCCATTTTTAAATCGGATTAGCTGGTTTTGGAGTATTGAGTTGAATCAGTTCCTTATATATTTTGGATACCCTTTATCAAGTATACCACTTCCAAATAGCTTTTCCCATTCTGTAGGTTGCCTTTTCATTTTTTTTATTGTTTCCTTCACTGTACAAAAGGCTTTTGGTTAGAAGTAGCCCAAGTAGTTTATTACTGCTGTTATTTTCCTTGCCTCGGGGGCCCTTTCTAGAGAAATATCACTACAGTTGATGTCACAGAGCTTATTGTCCTTGTTATCTCCTAGGATTTTCGTGGCTTCAGGTCTCACATTTAGGTCTTTAAGGAATTTTGAGTTTATTTTCATGTTTGGTGAAGGAAGGTGGACCCGTTTCATTCTTTTGCACTTTTTTAAAAGATTTTATTTATTTATTTGACAGACAGAGACCACAAGTAGGCAGATAGGCAGGCAGAGAGAGAGGGGAGGAAGCAGGCTCCCTGCTGAGCAGAGAGCCCGATGCGGGGGCTCAATCCCACGACCCTGGGATCATGACCTGAGCCAAAGGCAGAGGCTTTAACCATTCCACTGAGCCACCCAGGCGCCCCCATTCTTTTGCATTTTGTTGTTCTCTTTTCCAATACCATTTGTTGAAGAGACTCTCTTTTTCCCATTGAATATTCATTCCTCCCTTTTCAAAGATTAACTGACCATATAATTGTGGGCTTATATCTCAGTTTTACATTCTATTTTTGTGCCAATATGAAACTGTTTGATTACTATGATTTTATAAAATAACTTGAAGTCTAGAACTGTGATACCTCCAGTTTTGTTTTTCTTTTTCAATATTACTTTGGCAATTCGAAATATTTAGAAAAAAAAATCTTTACATTCTTTTTCTTTCCCTTGAAATTTTAAATTTATTATGTCTTTGAAATGTAAACACAGCCCCAAATCTCCTGAGATTAAAGAAAAAAAGAAGGAGAAGAAAGAGGAGGAGGAGGAGGAAAGTTGCAAGGAGGCCTTTTTAAAATATGAACTGTGGAAGAGGTTTTAGTCAAGAATCTAACACCTCTGATAACAGGAAGATATGTGGCAAACATGTAACTTCAGAAAAACTTAGATAATCTCACTCTGCCTTTGATATACATTTTCCACTCCTATTTTCTCTGGGACCTAAGCACCAATCCTTGTCATTCAAATTTTAGAAACAGGTTTTGTTGTTGTTGTTGTTAAATAAATAAATACATACCTTTTAAAATTGTGTTTATAATATCCTCTCCAAAAACTTTAGTGGAAACAAAATTAATATTTGTTAATGTCTCATTTATATTTGTGTGTGTGTGTCTGTGTGTGTCCATGAATACTATAAATTTGAGATATTTTCTTTACCACTGGATTATACTGCTAAAATTATTATGTAAAAGAGTTCCATTTAGTTGTTCTGAAAGCAAGTGCTTGTAAGGATTGGACATTCTAAAATTCACAGACAGGAACTAACCTAAATGTTTTTCAAGTTCATATATCTGGGATAATATTTGTTATTAAAGGTAATTTAAGGTTGTTGATTGAACAAAAATATATATGTATTTAGAGTTATCAGCATTAAGTATAAAACATTTATTATGCTTGCTCAATAAATAACCTAACCTTAACACCTAAAGACAATAGAAAATGAACAACAAAGCCAAAAGCCAGTAGAAGGGAAGGAATAATAAAAGTTACAGCAGAAATAAATAACATAGAATTTTTTTAAGATTTTATTTATTTATTTGACAGAGAAAGAGAGAACACAAGTCGGCAGAGAGGCAAGCAGAGAAAAAGAGGAAGCTCAGCAGAGAGCCTGACATGGGGCTTGATCCCAAGATCCTGAGATCATGACCTGAGCCAAAGGCAGAGGCTTAACCCACTGAGCCACCCAGGCACCCCAATAATATAGAATCTTAATAAACAATAAAGCATACCAATGAAACCTGGAGCTGATCCTTTGAAAGAATATATAAAATTGATTCAACCTCTAGTCAGATTTATCAAGAGAAAATGAGACAGGACTCAATTTTACAAATGAAAGAGGAGAAATAAAAACTAACATCACAGAGGGCGTCTGGGTGGCTCAGTTGGTTGAGTGACTGCCTTCAGCTCAGGTCATGATCCCAGACTTCCAGGATCGAGTCCCACATCAGCCTCCCAGATCCTTGGGGAGTCTGCTTCTCCCTCTGACCTTCTCCTCTCTCATGCTCTCTCTCACTCATTCTCTCTCAAATAATAAATAAAATCTTTTTTTTATTTTATTTATTTTTATTGCACACACACACACACACACACACACACACAGACCACAAGTAGGTAGAGAGGCAGGCAGAGAGAGAGGGGGAAGCAGGCTCCCCACTGAGCAGAGAGCCCAATGCGGGGCTCGATTCCAGGACCCTGAGATCATGACCTGAGCCAAAGACAGAGGCTTAATCCACTGAGCCACCCAGGTGCCCCTCTAACAAACGTTTAAAGAACAGTACATGCCTATTTTTTCTCAAACTGTTCCAAACAATAGAAATGGAAGGAAAAATTATTAATTCATTCTTATAGGCCAATATCTCTGATGACTGTAAGTGCGAAAATCCTCAACAAAATACTAGCAAACTGAATCCAAGAATATATTTGTAAAAATCATTCACCACAATCAGTAGGATTTATTCCTGGGTTGCAAAATGATTCACTATTCACAAATCAAGCAATGTGATACACCACATTAATAAAAGAAAGGATAAGAACAATATGGTCCTTTCAATAGATGAAGAAAAAGCATTGGACAAAGCACAACATCCACTCATGATAAAAACCTGCAACAAAGTAGATTTAGAGGGAACATATCTCAACAAATTAAAGGCTACAATATGAAGAACACACTGCTGACATCATACAAAGCTGGACAGCAGAGAGCTTCCCTTGAAGGTCAGGAACAAGTAGTACTGGAAGTCCTAGTCACAGCCATCAGACACAAAAATAAATAAAAGGCATCCAAATTGATATGGAAGAAGCAAAAGTTTTGTTATTTACAGATGACTTGATACCATATATAGAAACCCAAAAAGAGTCTACGGCCATACCACCCTGAACGCGCCCGATCTCGTCTGATCTCGGAAGCTAAGCAGGGTCGGGCCTGGTTAGTACTTGGATGGGAGAAACCCAAAAAGACTCCACAAGAAAACTGCTAGAACTGACCAACAAGTTTAGTCAAGTCACAGGATACAAAATCAATATTCAGAAATCTGTTCATTTCTATACACCAATAACAAAGCAGCAGAAAGAGAAATTACAAAAACAATCCCATTTACAACTTCACCAAAATAATAAGGTACTTAAGAATAAACCTAATTAAAGAGTTGAAAGATCTGTACCCTGAAAACTATAAAACACTGAAGAAATTGAAGAGGACACAAAGAAATGGAAAGACATTCCATACACACGGATTGGAAGAACAAATATTGTTAAAATGTCTGTACTCCTCAAAGCAATCTACACATTCAATGCAATCCTTATCAAAATACCAATAACAGGGGCATCTGAGTGGCTCAGTGGGTTAAAGCCTCTGCCTTTGGCTCAGGTCATGATCCCAGGGTCCTGGGATCAAGCCCTGCATTGTGCTCTCTGCTCAGCGGGGGGCCTGCTTCCTCCTCTCTCTCTCTCTCTCTGCCTACTTGTGATCTCTGTCTGTCAATTAAATAAATAACAATTTAAAGAATACCAATAACATTTTTCACAGAACTAGAACAAAGAAAGCTAAAATTTATATGGAACCACAAAAGACTCCAAGGAGCCATAGCAATGTAGAAAAAGAAAGGAAAAGCTAAATACATCAAAATTTTAGACTTCAAATTATATTATAAAGCTATAATGATTAAAACAGTATGGTAC
>PISX010015882.1:0-48031 GCA_004024625.1 Mellivora capensis
TGCGAATGGCAAGATTTCATTTCTTTTGATGGCTGCATAGTATTCCATCGTGTATATATACCACATCTTCTTTATCCATTCATCTGTTGATGGACATCTAGGTTCTTTCCATAGTTTGGCTATTGTAGACATTGCTGCTATAAACATTCGGGTGCACGTGCCCCTTCGGATCACTACGTTTGTATCTTTAGGGTAAATAACACTGGGGGCTCTTGTTAAAGTGAACTTCGGCCCTTTGAAGGATGTGCACTTTGGGAAATTCCAATTAATTAGCATCAACTTCCTGTTGACATCTCTCTTCCGTGGAACACTTGTATGAGAAGTAAAGTGAGGGTCTCTACTGTTTTGTTTGTGTTGATCTGGCCTTCCCACACTGGACTAACAGGTGAAATCCTCTTATTTTTTAAGATCTATAGTATCTCACAGAAGCCAAGAATTTTGGGGGGGGGGGGGGGGAATCCATAAAACTACAAAGCTCCTAAAGCTAGAAAGCAAATATAGACCAATACTCACTCAATATTTTGTATATCCATATATGTTGTTAGTTTTCCACTGAATGGATTGATGAAAAGTTCCCAGTGTTACCACCCAACTCCTTGGAGCTACACTCAATAAGAAAGTGGCCCTCCCTACTTTTAGAAGGTGCTGCTATCAGTGGAGAGCGCACCTGGCCCCGCCTGCTCGTGAGATCACGTGTGCGCCTCTGGCTCCAGCTCCACATTCAGTGCCTGCACATTGGGAGCCCAAAATCAGTTATTGGGAAACTATTTACACCATGGAAATAGGCTGCTATTCCTCTAGACAGCTGGATGTTAAGCATTACAGACACAGCCTGGTTCTAGGCCTCCTTTGTGAAGCTGATGCCATGGGAGGTATGTTGACCTCAACGAGGCTGCCTAGAGGGCTGCCACAAGGTGATGGGCAAAGAACCGAGGGCGCTAAACATTCGGCCAATCAACACCTTTGTGTTGGAATATCAAAACCGTTTGCTGAAGAAAAACCACCACAGTGAGGGGTGGGTTCTTCCTTTCCCTTTTATATATGTGATTTGGGGAGGTTTTTTTTCAACCTAAGGCTTGTCTCTTCTAGTTTTTCCTATTTGATTTTATGTCTTGAATTTAACCAATTTTTCAAGATACTTTATTTTATTTGGATCATGATTCTTTTAGGGAATTTGTTGTTTGACCTGAGTAAAAGTACTTGTAACTATAAAACCCCATAGAAATACAAAATATGAGTGGTATTTTCATGCAAAGCTGACAAATAATGCCATTCAATACTCACATCTGGATCACTGATACAGTGCTGAAGAGGACACTCAGATCTCCCAGGGGCAAAGATGTGGAGGCAGATGGCTTACGAGGGGACCCAAGGAAGCCAGAGAGCAAAGTGGGAAGCAGAGTGAGGGGGAAGGACAGAGCATCCTGAAGTGGGTCTGCAGGCTATGGACTACTGTGGCCACAGGCTCCTGGACACTAACTCTGTGAAGGACACAGAATCATCAAAGAAGTACATCCTGAGCATTTATCCACTGACTCCCTTCTTCTGGAGGTAGAAGGCTGCCCCAGGAGATGATAACCCCCCAGCATTTCCAGGCTGTGGGGCTGTTATGTGAACAACTTCTGAGAAAGCTTGCTGCAGCAAAGGTGCGGGAGGTGAACCAGCGACACACACAGAAATGGGGCCATGTGGACACAGCTGCAGGCAGAGATGGACCGAGGCCCAGGGCCCTCGTGGCACCTGCCACGGACAGGACTGAGGGACACTCTTTGAGAACTGCTCATTAATTCCATAAATCTTTACTCCATTATTATTATTAACTGATTAGATCATCAAATATTGACAAGGCACCTACTATTTCCAGGCACTGTTTTAAGGCTGAGGACGTAGCAGTAAATAAAATCAAGTCCTGGCCCTCAGTAAGCTTATAATGTAGTGGAGGAAGACAGATTATTTTTAGAACTGATAGTATATGTCAATCAGTGATTCGTGCAAAAAAGTTTTTTTTTTATTTCAATAAAAAAGGCAAAGGACTGGGAGGTGATGGACCCAGGGTAGGGGCAGGGAGTTATTATTTAGAATGGTGGTCAGGGAGTTGCTCTTGGATGAGGGATGGTCTGAGCAATCCTTACATGAAGTGAGAGTGGCCTGCAGGCATCCCGGGAAATGGTCGGCACAAAGGTCTAGAATCAGGAACTATCCTGGTGTTTACAGGACCACAGACAGGTGCTCTGTTACACAAGGAATCCAGTGCCAAATGAGCAAGAGAGATGCTCCTTGCTGTGTCGAGCTAAGAGTCTATCAGAAACTACTATTAACTTGAAAAACAATCACACAAATGAATACAAATTTATATATTGTGGTAAACACAAAATTGGATTTGTGTTTTCAAATGATTAGTTTGGCTACCGTAACAAAGACTGAAGGGGGTCAGAGCTTAGGATCCATCTAAGGACTATTTGTTGCATTATGCTTTACTTCTCACCATCTATAAACTGAACACAGCTCTGGGAGCTTAGTATGCTCCATGACTCTCTTCTCCATAGTTTGCTTTTTAGAAACATCGTAGTTTGTGAAAATCAGAACCACCTGCACCCTATCCCCCATCCCTGCATGGAAAAGCTAAAGGGAACCTAACCTGAAACTCAGAGATAGAACTGATTTCCAATGACATGGCAAAGACTGACTGAAGATTCAAGAGCCAGCGTGGTTTGGTGGAAAGAACATAGACCGGAATTCAAATTTACCTAGGTTCCAATTCCAGCTCTAATGATCACTTACTCTATAGCTTTAAACAAGTTATTATATCCTCTAAGCCTCACATAAAAAAGGAGAATAATAATGCCTACTCTGAGCAATATGGGGATTAAATCAGATCATGTATACAAAGCATCTGATTCATAACAGAGCCTAGAAAATAGATTACTATTATTATATCGATCATATGATGGAAACACTATGATTTACATGTTTCTGTCTAAACTACAAAAAGTATTAAAACAGCACACGCAGAGCTGAAGCTAAGTAAACAAGTGAAAGGAGTTTGTCAAGAGAGCTGATAAACCAGTTTAGGCCAATTAGCCCAAGACAAGGTAGATAGTATTTGCAAGTGACTGTTGGGGCAGTGAGAAGGGGATCAGGTAGAAAGTAAAAGCCAACAGCATATGGGTGACTTCCTGGAAAAGTGTCTTTCAAGATCTGATTTAAAGACAGGTCAGACTGACAAGGAGACACAGATGCTGGAGCCTCAAGCCTAGGAATGAGATTCTACGAGGTCCAAACTCCAAATGAGAAACACATTTTGATGATCCAGCAAGAACTTCTCGTGAATGCAGGAACACATGCCTGCCATCTGTCAGGGAGCCTATAATCGTATCACTGACTCCCACACAGCAAGCAGAGCCATAATCATGCTTTACTGGGCTGCAAAGATCACAGGAGCAAGCATGCCCTGTTAGCCCCAGGACAGGCACCATCCTGCAAAGTAAGTAATTCACAGCTGTGCCTGCATCTAGTTGAGGATGGTCAGTTTGAGACAGCGACACAGGGACCTCCCCCAACCCCGAGGAAGTCAGCCCCAGGCAGCAGCTCCCACACTAATGAAGGGAAGCTGGGTGCTGGGTGCAAATTCTTCACTGTCTCTTGGGCTCCAAACTTAATCACATTTAGACTCACTTACCATAACAGCAATATATATATGCAGTATATCATACTGTGTGGCTTTCAAAGCATTCTGATATACATGATTTCATTATAATCCTGACAGCAACCCCATGAAATGGTTATTATTGTCTTTGTTTTAGAGTTGGAGTCACTGATCACAGAAAAACATTAACTGGTTCAACCCAGGACCCATATGAACTAGATGTGGAGTCACGGATTTGAACCTGGGGCACCGGATACCAAGTTTTATCTTTGTGGCTGCACATTCCATAGAGTTTTAGATCCCTAATTTCCCAGTGTGGTCCCACAGTGGCATTACAGTGGACTGGGGACAGTGGAACAGCATGCATTTTTATCAATGGCTCTGGCTGAGGCCACACCAGAGAGCAGGTAGCCCAGAGATTCAATCCAAATGAGCCAAGTGGTCATCAATCCAGAACTCTAGCGGCCAGGTCTAAGGAAGTGTGTTCTGAAAGTGAGATCTCAGCCAAACCAGTAGTTTCTCAAAAGCCAAGGTGTCCTGGGCAAATGAACTCAATGAAAGAGCAGGCTTCTTCCTCTCCCTCAGTAAAGCCTAAGGTGTGGGTTGAACAGTATAATTTGAGAATCTCTTTGAACCTATTAATAGAATCGAAGCAAATCATCCAAACATTGCCTGAAGGTCTCATCTCCAACTTTGGTTATGCATTCTTCTGAGTAAAGTCTTTAAGTATGGAATCTTGATCAAACAATTTAAATGAAGGCTTTTGTTCCCATTTTGTAAATTCTAACATTCTTGTGACCTGTTTCACTAGTTGACGGAAATGTGTGATAGGGAAACTCTGTCATTATAGTCTGCGAGAAATGTGAAGTATTTCCTTTGATAGCCACAATTTCTCTGCCATGAATCTTAACAAAACACATAAGCTCCAGAACGGCAGATTCCCATCTATTTGGATCAGTTATATAGCCTCAATGCTGGCGCATATTGGAAGCTCAATAAATAGTTGCTGAATGAATTAATGAATGAATTGTGATGATGTGGGGCATTTTACATTGCGTTTTGGAGAAAGAGACATGTGTTTGGAAGGAGAACCAGAAGCAGACTCTCTCATTATAAAGTACCATGATTACCTTGGTAAATGACATTAAGTATCTCCTCCTTCCCCTGATAACAGGAACTACTGCCAAGATAGAATGTATTTACTGTTTTTCTAATAGCACGTAGGTCTCAAAATTACTACATGGTCATGCATACAACAGATAAAATATGTGAAGTGTGAAAGGTACTCATTATGTAGGGAATGGTTTCCAATAAGGGTCAAGGATGCAACACCACAGGCCTACACAAGGGATTGTTGGCTCATACCCTATGTGACTCTTCTGAAAAGGGAAAACTTGTTTGTATGATCTGAGCCCAGAATCTAACTCCATTTTACATTTAAACACACAGTATTTTTCTCCAGCTTAACATATATGGGATTCTCTAGGAATGCAAAAATCATGTGACTTGGGGGAAAACTCAGACTTTGGAAATGTACCAAAAGTAACCAACTGCTGAAGAAAATCCACATCGACAAATGCTTCTAGTATTGGAGGCACCAATAAGAGACCACCTATATCGGTATGTTCTTGTAACTGTTGCATTAGCAGTGATACTAAATTAACATTCCAACTTACTTATTTAGACTTTCACTTCCATTGTGAAATATTAGTGGCTACAGTAATTCTCTTCCCACCATGAACAAATTGAAAACTAAACAAACTATATGAAACAACTGTTTTCATACATTGGACAACTGGCAGTACAAGTCAGACTGTGATTCCTGAAAGGGGAGATCAAATGAGGTTAGGGTTATAGTTGCCCCAACTCACTGCCTAGAGCTATTTCCAAGCCACAGCACAGAACCTGGCAGTCATAATGAGTTAAGGAGACAAAGATCAGGGTCAAGGAGGCCAGGGTGGCTAGAATTTGTGAGGCATAGGGCTGGCAAGGAGGAAGAAGAGAGAGAACTTCCAAAATCTGCAAAAGAGTTGTCTCAAATCTCTGACTAAATACCAATGATAAATACGATTATTTATAGGAAAAAAAAAAACACTAGATGGATTGACATTAGACAGACATTGCAGGAAAAAGATCCATCAACTTGAAACAATAGTATCTCCAAAATGAAGCACAAAAAGAAGAAAAACTAGGAAAAAAAAATAAAGCATCAGTGACCTATGGAACAACATCAAGCAGTCTAAAACACGTATAACTATAGCACCAAATAGACTTGGTGGGAGAAATAGAAAATATTTAAAGAAATAATGGCTGGAATAGTCAAAATCTGATGAAATCTATTAAACTCTCAAGTTTAGGATTCTCAAGGAACCCAAAGAAGAGTAAACATAAAGAAACCAAACTAAGAAACACCATAAAGTCAGGGAATAACAGAAAACCTCAAAAGCTCTGGAGGACAAATGGTAGGACAAGCTACATACAGAGGAACAAAGATAAAATTACAGCAGACTTCTTATCAGAAACTTTGCAAGCCAGACGGAAATAGAGTAATATCTTTCTATACTGAAGACAAAACTTTCTATCTAGAATTCTATACCCAGAGAAAATAGCCATCAAAAATGAGAGCAAGATAAGACTTTTTCAGGCATACTGAAGTTGAAAAGATTAATCAGCAGAAGAATGTACTACAAGCAACATGAAAGGAAGTCATTTAGACAGAAGGAAAATAATGCCAATTGACAATCTGGATCTACACAAAGGAATGAAGAGCATGGAAACAATAAATACATGGGAACATATCAAAAGACCTTTTCTTTTTCTCATTTTAAATATTTTTAACATGTAATTGATGATCTGAAGTCACAATAACAGTATGTATTGTGGAGCATGTACAGCAAAAATAGCACAATGTATGATGATACCGTGTATGAAGTAACAGTGCAAAGGATGGGAGGAAAACAGAAGCACTCTGTTGAGTGCTTACATTCAATGTGGAGTGTAATAGTATTTGAAAGTAGACTGTGAAAAGTTAAAAATGTATATTGTAAACCTCAAAGCAACCCTCAAAAAATAAAACATACACAAAAATAAAAAATAACATAAAACATCACAGATCTGCCAATAGTGAAGAAAAATAAAATCATAAAAAAAACAATAACTGATTAATCCAAAAGAAAGCAGGAAGCAAGAAAAAAGAGGAACAAATAGCAAGATGGTGTATTTAACCCCAACCATATCAATATTTATATTAAATGCAAATAAATTAAACACTTCAATTATAAGACAGGGACTATCCAATAAAAAAAGCAAGACTAACTACGGTGCTGTTTATGAGAAAAGCACCTTAAATATAAAGAAACCAATAAATTAAAAGAAAAAGGATGGAAAAAAGATATACTATGAAAACACTAAGCAAAAGAAAGTTGAAGGGGCTATATTAATATCAAAGTAAACTTCAGGACAAAAAATATTCCCAGAAATAAAAAGGGTACATTTCTGAGTGACAAAGATGTCAATTCATCAAGATGATGTAAAAACTTAAATGTTTATACTTCTAATAACAGAGCATCATAATAAATGATAACTGATATAACTAAAAGAAGTAAAATAATTTGAGATTTCAAAACTATTTTCTCAGTAATTGATAGGACAAGTAAACAGGAAGTCAGCAAGAAAACAGAAGATTTGAACAACAGTATAAACAAAGTTGACTAATTATCATTTATAGAACACTCCAAACAACCATAGAGCATTCACAAAGATAAATTATATTCTGGGCCATAAAACAAATATAAATATAAAAACCTTATTTAGCCCTTATTTCAAAATATAAATATAAAGATAAAGTATGGAAAATATTCAGTTGAATACTATTTTTATAACAAGAAGCAAGCATTTAACTACTTATGTCTTCTTTTATAGCAACTGAGTTTCTGTATTGAATCTTTTTATTTTTTTATATTATTTATAAGGTATCACTGAATTGCATGAAATTATCTGTGTAAGTTATCAATAAATTTCATTCATGACAGATAAACAAGTATTACAAAGAAGTTATTAAAAGTGGCACCTGGCATAATGGAATATAGAATCATCCATCTGGAGTGAAAATGAGAAAGTATTGTAGCCCCTCTTGTCTTCACCAGTAGTCTGAAGAAAAACAGCAGTGAAGTGGAATGTCTCATATATACAGTCTACAGTTGCTTCCTCTTGCCAAAATGATATACTCAGGTACAGCTTCTCAGATTTATATTTTGTATGTTGTAAAGTCACAGTTGAAAAGGAATTATGAATACTACTGACAAATACTCTAAACAAAATAGAGTACAGTGGTGTTATTACCCTCCTAGATGTGGAAATCATATTCTTATTAATGCGGCCAACAGCTGTAGGTAATTTTTTTAGAAGCCTCATCATATGGTTCATATCACATTTATGGTTCATAAGCTTCTCATCTGTAAAATGAATGAAAAGACTTGGGAGTTTTTTTAATGCAAATGAAAACCTTGCATTTACATATTCCTGTTAGATTTTATCTCATTGACTTGTGAATCCTAGTTCTAGTCTACTGAGAAAATTTTGAATATTAATTCTGATGCGCTTCATAAAGTTGCCTCCTAGCCCCCATTTTTATGGCAGGGGTACATTTGATAGGATGCCTTTAAGCAGGAGGTAAGATGTCTTTGAGATATTCACATTCACACTTTTTAATCAAGGAGTACTATTTTGCTGAAAAGCTCCAATATATTTAGCACTATGGATTCCAACACTGAGACTCCTGGAAGTCTCAGTGACTGCTGACTCTCAGCTCTGTGCCCACTCCCTGTACCACTGAGGCTGGAAGTCTGGAAACCACATTCCCCAAACTCTTGTCAGCTCTCCTCTTGCTACATCTGTCAGAAAGAAGCACTAATCTGAGGCAGAGAGAAGCCTTTTGTTTGATGACAGCTGCTGGTGGTTTTTGACCATTGTTAAGGTGGAAATAAGGTGGAGGGTACTGCAACAGCCCA
The DNA here is from genome assembly GCA_004024625.1 of Mellivora capensis. Classification (NCBI taxonomy): domain Eukaryota; kingdom Metazoa; phylum Chordata; class Mammalia; order Carnivora; family Mustelidae; genus Mellivora; species Mellivora capensis. The sequence continues at coordinate 8,656 of PISX010015882.1, forward strand.
GGAAGTGACCACTTTCTGGTAGTGAAGACCTCTCCAGTAAATCCAGAAGCTCTCTCAAGATTATGGGCTTAGTTCAGCCCAGGGATATGTTCTACTTTTGATCTGTGACTATCACCCTTTATTCCTTGTCATTCTTCTGCTCTTCCAATACATTTTATTTTATTTTTTAAAGACAGAGAGAGAGAGAGCGAGAGCGAGCATGTGAATGGATAGAGGGGCAGTGGGAAAGGGAGAGAGAGAATCCCAAGCAGTCTCTATGCCCAGCACAGAGCCCCATGTGGGGCTCCATCCCATGACCTGAGGTCACAACCCAAGCTGAAATCAAGAGCTGGACACCCAACTGACTGAGCCACCCAAGCGCCACATCTTCCAATACGTTTGAGACCAACTTTCTGTATTAAAATTTGCTCTGTTTGAAAAATCTAGAGTGGTCTCTGCTTTTCTGTTTAGACTGATTGATATAGTGACTTTTGGACAATATTCTCAAAACCAACAGTTTTTCAGAAAAAAAAAAATCGTTCATTAGACAATTACAAAATGCCAGGCACTTTTGTTAAGCACTAGAAACACAAAGTCAAATAAATAAGATCTGATCCCAACCCTAAAAGAGATCTTAGCATGGTCAGCAAGAGAGAAAAGTAATAAATTGTTGCAGCCATTGGATACATGTTAAATTAGAATTATGTGTAGGATTCAGGGCACAGAGAAGAAATAACTAAATAAAAATGGTAGACATGGGAAATGAGGTTGGAGTACTGCCTACTCCAACCTCATTTCCCATGTAGAACAATATGAAGGTTACATAAGACAGACATGAATGAAGAAAGTGGGAAGGGCATTCTAGGTCTTTGCAACAGATGTAGCAATGAACTACCATAAAACTTGGGAAAATGCCATGTTCTGAATAACTAGAACTCACAGATGTACACAGTTAACAAGGGGACAATCACCTACTGACTGAGGATCCCCTTCCTTTCATGAACTGCAACACTGTTCAACCCCATGGGTTTTCTACACTTGTTCTGATGCCAACTCATAGAAAGCTTTGCAGAAGTTTTTAGAAAATATACTAAGATATGTTCACTGATACTCATGCCAACACCATCGGAAGAGCTTTCCATCTGACAGGAAAGATCTTCATTAATCCCACCAAAAATATCTCATGTTTATAGAGAAAGGTCAGTATTTCTAGCCTACCTCTATTACAAGTGCTACACAAATTAATAATGAAACTATTAATAATCCTGTGGCCTGCAATTTATTATCTGATATTCACCTAAATGAGATAATTTTAGTGTGAGCACATTCAAACATGAAGAACAGACATTCTCTTTTTCTGCTTACAAAATTCAAAGATTAAGAAACAATTAAAATGGCAAGAGGTTAAAAAGAAGCCTTTTTAACTGCAGTGCTTTGTAAGATGAAGATTTTTCATTTGATTATACATCCCTTAAGGCCGAGAACTCTGTTTATTCATTCAACGGGTAATTACTGATAGCCATTTCATGCCAGACCCATTCAGGTACTTGCAGTGGAATAATTTAATTCTTGAACAAAACAGTAACCTTAATTTTTATCTAGTTTAGTGATTTGCAAATATTTTCTTTTTTCTTTTTCTCTTCTGGCCTTACAGCTCTTTCATTGAATGAAAGTTCACACGCAAGTCCAATAAGTCCAGTAGGCATAAGGAAAACTGCTCCCTTGGAGCAGGTAGTGTGGGAGGCCAGACTCTCAGCAGCTTGTGCCCACTGCCTCCACCCCACCCAGCAGTCCCAAGGAGTAGCTGCAGTCACACCAAGGTTTTATAGAGAACAACTGGAAAACTAATGATGTACTCAACCGCTCAACTTACAGGTAAGGACCTGAGACCCAGAGAGACACAGATTGCCGCCCAAGGCACACAGTTGGTGAGTGGTGAACCCACCTATCACAGAATGTGTGATGACTGAGGTCCACAGGATCCCAGATTTAGCAGGTCCCAGGTCTAAAGGATTCAAAACTTCAAACCCGGCCAAAGGTTTGATGAAAGAAACTGAAGATGACACAAAGAAATGGAAAGACATTCATGCTCAAGGACTGAAAGAACAAATACTGTTAGAATGTTTACACTACCCAAATCAATATATACATTTGATGCAATCCCTATCAAAATACCACCAGCATTTTTCACAGAGTTATAACAAACAATCCTAAAATTTGTATGGAACCACAAAAGACCCCGAATAGCCAAAGAAATCTTGAAAAAGAAAAAGCTGGAGACATCACAATTGCAGACTTCAAGTTATATTACAGAGCTGTGGTGAACAAAACAGTATGGTACTGACACAAAAATAGATACATGGGTCAATGGGACAGAATAGAAAACCCAGAAATGAAACAATTAATCTTCAACAAAGCAAGAAGGAATATCCAATGGGAAAAAGACAGTCTCTTCAACAAATGGTGTTGGGAAAACTGGACAACAACATGCAAAAGAATGAAGCTGGACCACTTCCTTACATCATACACAAAAATAAATTCAAAATGGATGAAAGATCTAAATGTGAATCCTGAAACCATAAAAATCCTAGAAGAGAACACAGGCAGGAACTTCTTTGACCTCAGCTATAGTAATTTCTTCCTAGCTATGTCTCCTGAGGCAAGGAAAACAAAATAAAAAATTAACTACTGGGACTACATCAAAATAAAAAGCTTCTGCACAGCAAAGGAAACAATCAACAAAACTAAAGGCAACCTACAGAATGGGAAAAGCTCTTTGCAAATGACATATCTCATAAAGGATTAGTATCCAAAATATATAAAAAACTCACAAAACTCAATACCCAAAAAATGAATAACCGAACTAAAAAATGGTCAGAAGACATGAATAGACATTTTTCCAAAGAAGACACAGAGATGGCCAACTGACACATGGCCATGAAAAGATGCTCAACATCACTGGTCATCAGGAAAGTGCAAATCAAAACCACAATGAGATATCACCTCACCCCTGTCAGAATGGCTAAAATCAATAACACAAGAAACAACAGGTGTTGGCAAGGATGTGGAGAAAGGGCAACCCTCCTGCACTCTTGATGGAAATGCAAACTGGTGCAGCCAATGCGGAAAACAATATGGAGGGTTCTTGAAAAGTTAAAAATAGAACTACCCTACAATGCAGTAATCACACTCCTAGGTATTAACCCAAAGAATACAAAATTACTAATTCAAAAGGATACATGCATCTAGATGTTTATAGCAGCATTATCTACAATAGCCAAATTATGAAAAGAGCCCAAGTGTCCATTCATTGATGAATAAAGAAGATGTGGTGTATATATGCAATGGAATATTACTTAGCCACAAAAAGAATGAAATCTTGCCATTGCAAATGTAGATGGAGCTACAGAATATTATACTAAGCGAAATAAATCCATCAGAGAAAGACAAATATCCTATGATTTTACTTATATGTGGAATTTAAGAAGCAAAACAAATGAGCAAAGGAGTGGGGGAAAGAGAGAGGGGCAAACCAAGAAACAGACTCTTAATTATAGAGAACAAACTGATGGCTACCAGAGGGAATACAGGTGTAGGGATGCATTAAATAGTGATGTGCATAGTCATGATGTGCACCTGGTGAGGTACAAAAGTGTTGAATCACTACATTCTACACCTGAAACTAACATTACACTCTATGTTAATTGAAATCTAAATTATAAATTTAAGAAAAAAGTTAGAAAAACCAAGAAAGTATTTCATCTTGATCTATGAGTCATTGGTGATTAAACAGTATACATTTCTGGCTGTTTTCAGGGAACATTTACCACATTTGTTCATTATAAAGACAGTTGAACATGGTTTCTACTTTGGAGGCAGATGAAGTTGTATCAAAATGTAAAAGCAGTTTAAAAACTTCTATCACATGATATGATTAGAGATTTGCTTTAAAAGCATTTCCATGTGCTGAAACTTGCTCCATGTAGTGAAGCTTTAATAAAATTTGCATTATGCAAGCACATGAGCTAGAATTGTAATTATATGTAATTGACTTTGCCAATGTAATTGAATTGCATGAGGTTACTATTTAATTTACAAATCTGGGCACAATTAGTTTTGTGTGATCTTTTTGATCTCTTTTTCTAATGCTATACTTCTCTAAGTTATGTGAAATCCAAAAGCCTATTACTAAGGGCATTTGTAAGATTAGTACACATCTCTGACACCCTTAATAAAATATCCATCCCTTGCCAATCTGGCTCTTGGTCTGACTGATTAGGCAATAGCTCCAGTTAAGACAGCCAAATTGGTTCTCTACTTAAAAGAGAGAAATTACCTTCTTCTTCATAATTACCCACACTCTCATTGTAATGCTCAACTACCACCACCACCACTATAAGGCAAAGGACTGATTAAATACTTCTCTGTTCATTCCATAAAAAAGGACTTCACAAATGCATATTTACTTCCATCCAGAAAATAATACCTTAAGTGGAATATATATTTATTATCTGCCTGAACTTGTCAACATTAGCCAAATCTTTAATGCCTCTAATTTATACCCATATACAGTACTTGAAATTTTAAATAGCAGTTCCAAGAAGCCCAGAGCTTTTTGACCACATGTGTAACATGGGGAAGGATTTCCTATCTGCTGGCCAAAAGCTGACTTCTTAACAATGTAATAGAATCAAATAATTACTAGAACTTCTATATCTTTATCTTAGGCACACGCTCTTCAATGATTTCAGTCGATCTTGACATGATCATTGTCTCATGGGGCCATCAAGGATTGGCTGGGGAGAAGTCTCTGGCATTTGTTTGTAAAGCTTTTAAGAACTTGGCATTTTTCCCTCCCTTCCTCCCATGACCCCCCACCCTTCCTCTCAAATTCCTCATATCAGAAAGATCATATGATAATTGTCTTTCTCTGAATGACTTATTTCACTTAGCATAATACCCTCTAGTTCCATCCACGTCATTGCAAATGACAAGATTTCTTTTTCTTGATGGCTGCATAGTATTCCATTGCATCTATGTACCACACCTTCTTTATCCACTCATTTGTTAATGGACATCCAGGCTCTTTCCATGGTTTGGCTATTGTGGACATTGCTGCTATAAACATTCAGGTGCAGGTGCCCCTTCAGATCACTATATTTCTAAGTTTAGGGTAAATACCCAGTAGTGCAATTGCTGGGTCACAGGGTAGTTCTATTTCCAACTTTTTGTTGGGACCATGGAGGGAGACAAACCATAAGGGACTCTTAATCTCAGGAAACAAACCGAGGGTTGCTGGGGCAGAGATGGGGGAAGGGAGGGATAGGGTGGCTGGGTGATGGAAAGTTTAAATAAATGAATGAATGAATGAGTGAATGAATGAATAATTGGCATTTTCAGCTTGCGTCTTCTCTCTCCACTCTGTTAAAGTCTCTGGTTAGCAACTGCTCTTTCTTCATTACCCATAAGATTTTATGCAGCTATCTTTTATACCTTGAGTGTGCTCATTAGACCCTTGATTATCAGGAACAGAGATCTGCTCAGGCCACGTTGAGAAAAGTGGGAACATACAAAGATAGGTGAGTGCCAGATCTTAAAAGCTATCTGATCACTAGGTGGGTCTGGAGGCAACTGTCCTCTCCACCTCTCTCATAGTTCATGTGGTCTTTCTTGCAAAGTGCCACTGCTTCCATCTATGGGTCTACTCCATCTTTTTGTGAATTTACTCTGCATTCCCTAGAAATAATTTTGGGGGGGACCAGTCTGGTTAGCTTCACTAATTGTTCTCCTACTATAGGGCAAAGTCCTTCACATCTGGCTTAGGTTGGGTGCTTAATGTTGAACCCATCGCAGGTGGCCCTGCACAGATACAGTGAGATACTACTTCACCAAGCACTGGCTGGGGTGGTTTCTGCTACTAAAAACAAAAATAAAACAAAAACTCATGGTAGTAGGTACCCTAATTAATCTGCCCAATACATGTATAATCAGAAGATAGATGTGCCTCTTGCTTAGCTAAGAAAAGATCTCACAGAAGCCCAATGCTTTCTCCTTTCTGCACACTGAACTGGTAATTCCTAAGCTTTGGGCTTTTACAGAACTTTGGCAAAACTCGACTCTGTTTTGCTTTGAATGATATATCCAGAGCTGCCTTCAATTGTCCAGTTACTCATTTGTGTTTTGAACAATTCACGGGAATTTTGGGTTAAATGCTCTAGCCATCTCAAATTCCATTGGTTAAAAAATAATTATATTCATGAGCATTTAATAAATAGATTAGACCGCTTAACACTCTCTCTTCCATTCAGAAATTTGAGGGGTAGATTATTCACTTTTTGCTAACTTTCTAGTGACATTAATTTAGGGAACAGATTCTACAAACTTCAAGTCCTGACTCTCAGCTTTTGGAATCATAATGATTTTAAATTTACCATCTGAACAAATAATAATCACCAAGATTCCAGAAAGAATAAAAACAAAATATATTTAAACCTTCCTAATTATTTTCTCCCTCAGTCTTTTGAGACTCTTGCTAATGGCAGTGAGTTACTCCTTCAGGAATTAAAAACGCTATCCAGAAGTGTTCAATGTTTGCTCAGTTAAAAAGGATATTGGAAAAAATGATCTTGCACACTCATTAATAGGAGTTTGGAAGTAACATTTCCTACTCATTATATTACCACTATTTTCCTTAAAAATATTCAGTTAAATATGTGGTATTTCTCAGTTCCAAGAAAACCAAAGCTGACATAAAATAAACAGAGTTAAAAATAGATCCAATATGGTGGGGCAACAGGGCCTGTACTATTCTGATCTGATGATAGAGCCACCGCACTTAAATTTGTGCATCTGTCTCTATCTCATACGCACACATACTGACTCTGAGGAACCGGGAAAGCAAAGCTCAGCCCAAGAGCAGTAATGTAAACAGCATCGCACCTACACTCAGCAGGAATCGTTTGCACACCTGTCTTTCTTGGAAATGTTTCAGCTGGTTGTTTTCTCAGGTTCATGTACAATTTCATTAGGCCCTGGAAACACCTTCACTTTGTCAACTGTGCCAGCCATTAGAAGGAGAGAGAGAGAGAGAATATTATATGCCAGCTTCAGTTTTTTGTATGTGCTTGTTCACTGTATGTCAGACACAGATACGTAAACTTACCGTTATAAAATAATATATCACATATGAAAGGGAGTTGCAACCATATTAAGGAACAAAAGAAAAGGAATCCTAATGCAGCCTGGCGAGGAGTAAGGAGTCACAGGGGGCTTTCTGGAATCATTGACCACTGAGTGAGGAAGGAAAAGGAAATACATTCTCCAGAGAGAACATAGCAATAAAAAGGACTTGGAGATAAAGAACTCTTCTTAAAATGTTTGAAGTCTTCTGTGTGGGGTGCTGCACATACTACAAGGAGTTTAATATTCTGAAACATAAGGTGTAAATTAAGCAAGGAATGAAAGATGAGGCTAACGAGACAAGCAAGACTAAACTCATATAGAGCCTTGCACACCATCATGTTGGGAAAAGGCTGCTGGGTTCAATATGATGTAAAAAAAAAACAAAACTAATTATTGTAGACTCATGAGAGTTTATCCAAGAAACATCCCGTCACTTGAATACCCAGGCAGGATATTAAAGATATTTTCATACTGAGAACCTTTCACTAATTCTCCCATCTCTGACACCACGGTCTATGCTTTCATTTTCAAATTCTAGCTATTTAAGTCTAATGGCAATTCTTTAAGAGTGCAGAAAAAGGAAGTGCAAACTATTAAAAAAAAAGTCATTAAAAAAAACCCAAATAATCAAAAGAGTCTGCTTAACTGTTGCTTTCTGAGCTGCAAAGATCATGACAGATGCAGGAAGCTAAACGGAAAAAAAGTTGTTTGTCTTAGCCAATGTTTTCTTCAAAGATGAGGGGCTGATATGTTGCCATTATGCAGAGATTGGCCCATGTATCACTCAGATGCTTCTAGGGTCAAAGAAAAATAGAAAGGGCTCATGAGGAGCAATGCATCAGTCACCAGGAGCCAAACCACGTTCTCAGAATCCTTGGGAGTGAGTAATCCGCACCCGCAATTCTCTCTCCAGCTCCAATGAGTTGAGTCCAATGGGCAAACTCTCATTTGGCCCCTTTGTCCCTGTGAACATTGCTTATGCTCCCTAGCACACACTGATGTCTACTTTTATAAAGGTCAAGGGGTCTGGGACACCTGGCTCAGTCAGTGGAGCATGCGACTCTTGATCTTGGCAGGCGAGAATTCTACCACTGAACCACCAATGCACGACTCTTGATCTTGGGATTGTGAGTTCGAGCCCCACACTGTTTGTGGAGATTACTTAAGAATAAAAAAAAAAACCTTTGGGGTACCGCGCTGGGCATGGAGCCTGCTTAAAATTCTTTCTCTTCCTCTAATCTCTGCCCCTCCCCTGCCTGCACGCACTCTCACTTTTTCTCTCTCTGTCTCTCTCTCTCTGTCTCTCTCTCTCTCGGGGGAAAAAAAACTTAAAAAAAAATGTAAAAAATAAAGGTCAAGGAGTCTTACAACTAGGGTACCAGATATCCTGCTTTACCAGACACAATGCCTGTTTATATCTGTGCTGTCAACCCAAATACCAATAGTGGCTTTTTTCACTCTAAAAAATGTCTCTGTTTAGATAATAAATTATACGGTCACCCTACCTCCAACCGGTTGCAGCAGGAATTCAACGTCTGCTTCTGAGCCTCTTCCATTGACTCTGCACAAGCAGCTGATCCTGTGGAATTCCAGTGAATTCCTGTGAGACATAACAATTTGAGCAGTGTCTTAGAAATTAGAGGTACGAGTTTGAGCTAAAATTTATACATTCCTGGGACCCTCAGAAAAATTCCAGGATTACATTTAATAAACATAAATCCCGGCTGCACTGCTCTGGAACATAATTGATTTTTTAAAAACATAAGGAAGGCCCCTCTACAACCTCAAGTGGAGATGGTCAAGGCACGTGGGAAATGCAGGGCAAAGAGCTTCCTGAGAGCAGAACCTGGAGGGGCCACTGGAAACGCCGTTCAGGAGAACGGGGTGTTTGCTCGGCGCGGCATGGGCAGCCTCCTCCCAATAACGCTTCCCTCATGCCCTCCAGCCAGTGAACAGCACACTCCGCAGAGCTTCTGACCCTTGGCTCCCTGCCTTCCCCAGCTCTGGGTCTTTTACAGAAGATTCTGAACTGCTGCTGCATTTGTTTTATCTTGAAGAAACCACTCTGTTGAAGTATTAACACAGAATAAACTGCACAAGCTTAAAGTGTACGTTTTAATCAGTTTGGACATCCTTTGGCTCCTGTCACGAAAATGAACACACCCATGACCCCCAAAAGATCCCCCGCCCGCCCCTGCCCCGGTAATTCCTCCCTTCAGCCCATCCAGCTCCACAACTCCCATCCCCAGGCATTTTTCATGTGGTTTAAAACAAAACAGAAGAAACAAACAAAGAAAACTTTTAAGAAGTGATCCTTCTCAAGTATTTTTTTAATTGCTTAATTTAAAAGGCCTGAAGCGCTCAGGTTTCTTGCTAATCCATGTGAAATGTACACAGCAATCTGCTTAGTCGTCTGGCACACTTTTCACATTAAAAAATAAATAAATAAAATACAAGAAAATTCCAAGAGAGCAAAGAACATATTTGGTCTGTTTAACAAGCATAAGGAGAAGAAGCATTTGCTTTAGTTTAAGGCCATTAAAAGCATTCTTTCCTATGGAAAAGAGAATGCCAGGAACAGCTAGACACTGAAATGGTCCAAGTTTTTATTAAAAAGTGAGACATGGCATCGCTAAAGGAAAGATCCACTCAAATAGAAATAAATCAAACTATCTCCAAGTGGAATGCCTCATTTCCACAAAGCTGTCAATTATTGAGGAACCCCCATCAATACTTTATCTAACTGACTGGTAACTCTAACTTTGAAAAAAAAAATGCTCAAAGTTTACCCTGGTTTGGATTGCACTGGCTCTGGGGGAAGAAAGCAAACAACCAACCTTTTCCTTTTAATGATGGGAAACGTTGGAAAAGCACAGTTCTTAGATTCTTCCGTTAACTAACTACAGGAGCCTTCAAGTCATTTCACTTCAGCTTCTCAGGGCATGACAAAGCATCTCCAAAGCCCCTTCAAGCTCTAAATTTTATTACTGCGTGACCTTTCCAGGAGTATTTGTGTCCAACGAAGGGTCCAAGTGGTTCACATTCACCCCGGCATGGAACGAAGAGAAAAACCAGCTCCCCCTCCATAGCACTCCTCTGCTGTAGCTGTTAGACTAGCTAGGGTTGCATAGCTACTATATAACTTTGACAGACTCAACCAGAAAATAACCTCATTAAAAATCAAAAACCATTAAATGAAGGAATAAAGAACGATGTCACAGACATGGTCCAAGGAGAAAACGCTGAGCTTAGAGCAGCTCGTGACACGGCCTCTTGTGGCCACCACCATGATGCCAGAGAAGAAAGCTGTCAAGGTCTCCATCACTGTGTCACCAGCTCCCTGTTCAGTTTCCTAATCCTGTGTTTCCCAGTCTTTTGCATGCCATGGTACTACAGAAAATGAGGGTTTTGAGACTACCCTGAGGTACAGGGGGATGCTAAAAGTCAGGGGTCTCATGTCCAGGAGCCTTGCCCACTCCAATCCCTACCAGCCATTCCCAAGGACTGAATAGTGCCATGTCTCGACATTCCCATGACCTAGGCCTGGTCTACTGCTGTGTCACAGCACACTGGTTGGGAGGCTCCGCCCGGGGCACTGGTGTCTACTTGGCTGACACAGCATAGGTTATATTCCCCAGCTGCAGGAGGCTAGGAAAACAAATAGCAATTTTTACCTTTTACTTCTGTAATAAGAAGCAGGTCCTGCCAAATTGGGGGATTCCCCCAAACGGATGCAGGCAGGTGTTGGGAGGAAAAGGAAGGGGTAAGAGTTGGGAAGAGCCACCAAAAACCAATAAATCTGGTACACAAATTTATTTCAGCAGACCTTGCCAAGAACAATTGTGCCATAGGACAGGAGGAAGAGGACTTGGGCTTAGAAACAGGATTTCAGTAGAGCTCAATACAGCATAATTGTGCGATCTGTTTGCCTCCCTGGAGCTACTCAAAACAGCAACGACAAATTCAGTGAGTCCATTCTTTCACAGGAGAAATTCCATGCTGTATACCATAAATAGTATTACCCAGAAGCCCACGTACAGGTGTCTCTGCTTTACAGGGTCCATTCTGCCCCTGATCTGGCCACACCTCTCTTCAGGCGAGGTGATGAAGGGACCACTCGGGTTCACCTGATGTCCCCACTCTGGGCACACACCATTCACCCCTTCTAGACTATGCTCTGTGCATCCAGGACTCAGAATGACCTACCCAAATGACCACTTCTAGGGCCAGTGCAAGTTTTTTGCTAAGAGAGGAAATGCAGCACCATTGGGTGCATGCGCTCAGCACTGAAGGATGGCCAATGGGTGACTCTTTGAGAGGAGCACATATGTGACTGGAACATGGGGGCTGGAAGATGTGCACTTATTTGTGAGGCCCCTACAGGGAAGGACAGAATCAGGGTGGGAAGAGAAGAAGAGTGGTGGTAGAGGGACTCTATCTGTGTTCTTGTCCCTGTCTGTCTTCTTCACCTATTCAAAAGTCAAGACAGCCAGGCTATCACCTGCCCTCAAAGCAGGATCATCTGTCATTATCTATATCACATGGCCTTTCAGAGCTTCCTCAACACAGAACTTAGAGATCACTAGCCCCACTCAGAACTGAAAAACCACAGAGACTGAGCCACCCCATGCCTCAGCTAACTGGGATAAGGTTCAAGCCTTCTGATTCCATAAGACCAACTCTATCTCCTGTCAGGCTCTGGGAGTGCCATCCACAACACGAGAGTTACCTCAGAGTATAAGGAAGTGGGAAGGGCACTCACCAGGACCAAAGACAGGGTGGGACAACATGAGGGGGCAGCAGCGTTGCTCCTGCCAGGGATCCTGAAACCACAGATTTCCACATGAGTCCCTTCCTCATCCTACAGCTAAGACACTGTATTTTTCTCAGTCAGACCTACCATGCTAGCACCAGCCTCTGTCACTCTGTTTCCCAGGGGGACAATCAGAATCCAAGCCTAACCCTCCACAGCATACCAGACGCAGGGCTCTGGTACTACACAGTTTCACCATGGATTCTAGCCTCTGGGAGGTACAGTGCTACATCTATGTCACCCCATGTATGACTGGATTGAGGCTGGGCACTTGATCCCAAGCCAGCCAATTCAATGGCTTCCCAGCAGCCAAGTGATTTCTGCCTTGGAAAAATGTGAACTAACAGGCAGCCTCAGCCAGCGATGACCTGATACAGCATCAGGGCTGGCAGTCAAGTTGGCTGGCTACAAGATGAAAAAGCAGAGAAAGTCCACTGACGAGGAGAATGCATCTGATACACAGAAACAGAAGCAAGAGACCGGGCGTCCCCTGAGAGACTGGGGATGCGGTTTCGGGTTCCTCGTGGCTCTCCAGGCTTCAATGTGGTGGCAGTAACTTTCACTGAAATTAAATTTTCTTCCTGCACAAGGGGCCAATGGAATTTCTGTTACCTTAAACACACAATGAAGACAAAAATAAGTAAAAATACCTAATGTCACTTGAGCCCACTTGCCTGTGTGTAGCATGAAGCCAAAAGAAACTTGAGTCAAGTTCAAGATCTTGCAGTTCAAGATCACTCTTTAAGACCCCATTCACACAAATAAATATGCCTGACATCTGTCACCCAGGTTCTACAACCATGCGGGATCATGAACCGCATATTCCCCTGAGGACCTCTGGCCCCATGCTCCTTGCTCAGAGGATGGCTGAGTCACCTACCTTCCAACCCTGAATTTCCCTGAAACGTCTTCTACACCTCTATGCTGAGATTCTTACACAGAGCTCCCCCTGGTACCCATACCAGACCACCCTGAGAAAGAATGGAGTCCAGTCCTAGTGTGGTTCCTTTGGGCCTCGCTACCTCATATACCAGGCATCAAGCACCATGGCACTAGCCACTTCTGGAAGAACTGCCCATAGCAACCATTCTTCCCTCTGCAAACTTCTATCCTTTTGATGTATGCCCTGTTTCAGCACTTAGACTTTAACATCAAGCACTATCCTCCTGGACACATCCTTGGCCTCTCAATATCCATAATTGGGGTTCACATCACCTACTCTCCTCTGAACACCCTAGGCAAACCCCCATCTCAGTAGTGATCCTTTCCTATCCCTCCACAGTAGAAGTGTACCCTGCAGACCAGAAAGCAGGTACCAACCACCAGACTTCACACTTCCATAGGCACAAAACTGGAAATCATTTGGCATTAATATAATAAATTAATTACCGCAAAACTGCAGAGAATCAAAACCCTGTGAGTCACAGCTGGACTGAACACGTTTCACACCAAATTTCAAAATCCCATCAGACACACAATTTACATAAATTCACCTTTTAAATATAAGCTGTCACAACGGAGTTCACAGAAGCAACAGTCGAGGGAAAATGTCATTATGTGCAGTGGAAGGTCTTAATCTGACTGGGCAGTGAGTGAAATTATCCACAAAGACTCATTCTCCAGAGAAGGCCTCACGGGACCTGAGTAAAGCAATCAAAGAGAATTCTTTTTCCTGGAAGAGAAGCTAACCATAAAATATCCAATCTCTAAAGAAGGGCACACCTCTCCTTAGCAGTACAAAAACTGATGCAAGCTTTACAGAGTTAAACAAACTGCCTGCAAGAACCATTATTTCTTTTTCTGCTTTTCAACTTAGGTCTTCAGAAAGCTGCCGGTTATTCTTATCTGGGAACTCAAATTTTACTGTAACACAATGACCACCTGATATAACTGAAGCTCTTTGATCTTAGCCAGATGCAAGTGCCTCTCACCACTGGGTCTTTGTTCATACCATAAACCCTGCCCTGTGGCTTTGCCCCTCCTGGCTTCCCACTGAAATCCCAACTTTTCTTCAAGGCCCAGCTCAAATTCCTCCCCATTGGGCAGTGATCTTTCTCACAGGTCTGAATTCTGACAGTGCTTACTACCCAAGTCACTACTTTGGCATCTGTCATATATTACGTGATGTTGCTGATTTCCTATGAAGTCAACTTTCTCATTCTATTTAGTCTCCCTGGAGCTCTGATATCTATCAGCATCCCACTGATAAGCTCCAAAGCAATATGAGACCCTTTAGTATTAAATAAAGATTCAACTCAATATATTGCATATACATAGGCTGAAATGGATACGTACATTTGAGAAAGATTTTGGGAAACAAGATTTGAAATAAAGTGGGTTGTTTAAATCTTACTCTTGGATTCGGGGTGGCCCCATAAAATGGCTGTCAACTGGGGCATCCCAGTCTTGGGTCTGGCTGAACAGGGACAGTCTGGACAAGGGCAGATGAGAGAAAAACTCTGACTGTGGTCCAGAAGAACCCACCTTCTGAACACCAAGTTCAAAATTCCAAGGTAATTTATAAAATGGCAATCCAAAGGGACAAAAGAATGCAATGTATGGAAGAGTTCAAGGCAACTGTTTGAAAATTAAAGTTGTAAGCAGATGGAAAACTCTTTTATGTGGCACCTAGTGCATGACTTAGGGATGAAAGTGGAAACTTAAAGCAACCATACAGGGCTGGGCAATGATTCTTAAGTATAACACTTAGGAACTAGAACACCCTCTTCTACAAAACTCACATTCCATCCGCCTGTGGATATATTTCTTCAGTCGTGTATACTCTGTGCAGCCAGGACTTTCTCATTTTCTCTTGGTAGATCTCCAGAGTGTAGCATAATGCTTGGAACCCAGTATGTTCTCAGTAATAATATATTTAACTCTAAACTTAGCTGCTTTATTCAGTTATATGCTTACTACCTTAAAAAAGTGACTGACACACAGTAGACTCAATCAATGCTTATTGAATTAATAGGAATGAATGAACTAGTGAACGGGTGCTTGCCAATGTGCCAGACCCTCTCTAGGTGTTGGAGAACCTGAGCTTTCCCTCTAGTAGGTTAAAGGAATTAAATTATTGTGATATATTTTATTCACTGTCAAGTGAGTATGGGAAGGATGGGGATACTTCATTAAAGGTGAGTATGAAATAACCATTAAGTCATCCTAGACTACATGCCCCAGCTAATCTAGATCTCGTGCAGTAAACAAATAAGAAACCACGAGTCGCCAACCCATTGTAGACATCAACAGTCTAATGTATTCCTACTTGATATACAAGGCAATTAAATTTTAGTCATGAAAAGGCTGGGCTCATTGTCATCTCATTCCCCCAGTATCTGTGAGAACCAAACACCTCTCCTAATAACAAACACATGTCATAAGAATGGGATTGAAAACCATCACCCTCAAGCACCCCCAGCCCGACCATAAAAACACATGCGCCTTTCCTTACATCCGTATCACTGGTAAATGTTAACTGTCCAATCCACCAACAGCCTTTATCCTCATTTTCTAAAGGTGCTATCTTCAGCACCCAAATATGTGCATGTGTACTTATGTACACACACACACGTGTACACGTACACACATACACATACCACCATGTGGCTCCTAAGGGCAAGAGTTTAATACTTCCCTGGAAAACAACAGCTTAAAGACTACCGAATTAAGGGATATTGCTTAATTACTCATTTATTAAATTATTAACTTATTCTTTCTTCATTCATTAAACATTTATTGAGTCCCTACTCCTGCAAATATTTTCCTACATATTGCAGAAAATTCAAAGACAAAAATAAGACACATTGCGTATCTTCAAGGATACTGCCCTCAGTTGGGGGAAAGAGACAGTCAGCGTCACTGTGGAATGAGACCTGTGCTAACACAGAGGAGTCAGGGAGCTGCTCACTTTTACTGAGCGCCTGCTCTGTGTGAGGAGCTTTTCAGAAGGCATCTCACTAATTCCTACAACAGCCCTCTGCAGGAGGTTTTATATCTGCTTTCCAAGTTTTAAAAAAGACACTTGAGGAATTGAAGTATTGTTCCCACTGTGACCTGTTCTGCTTTCATGCTAGCAAGCAGCAGAACCAGGATTTTAATCGAGTTGCATTTGACTCACAAGTCTGTTACCTGGAGTATTAGGGCATGGCTTCAGTGAAGAGACAAAACTTTCCTTAAATACTGAAAGATGAAAAGACATTTACCAGGCAGAACTAGGGAGTGTAAGAGGGCATCTGGAGCAGTAGGAATAGCGCATATGGTGACTCCTCGGAGAAAGATGCGCAAGGACCAGCAGGTAGGCCAGTGCGGCTGGACAAAGGATAAGGTGAAAGACTGCGCGTCATCTGGATCACTTCCTGGTTTCTTCTGGAAGTTTTCGTTCTGGACCAAATAGACCACCTCCTCCGTGACCAGTCCGAGTCTGTGAACATGGGTGAACACTGCCAGATGAAGGAACCCCGTCACCCTCCCTTTGCCGGCAGCTTAGAGAATGTTTGTTTTTCATCACTGCCTCATTAACCTCACTGTGAGGAATTCAGGTTCATCAAAGCGGCATTACCAATATTTACATCAGTTTTCAAACTTAATTTCTCAGTGTGGAAGAGAAACAAGGCAGTGGTGGAATGTTTTTATTTCACGGGCACAGGACTTCTATAATTGCTTCTCGTCTTGGCTGTCGTTGAGGATACCTCCCTGTTTTTCCATTCAAACAGTAAACACTTCCTTTGACTTCCTGGACTTCCCGAATAAGAAGATAAATAGTAATGACTCTTACCCGTTTCATCATAATGGACGACATTTTTGAGGTTGTTGTAAACACTGTACAATACATCTCCATGAAATAAGATGTGACTGAGAGAATGACGATGTGCCTGACACTCCAATTCCATCCCAGGGACTGGTCTGTCTTTGGCTATTTTGGGGAACACAGAGTGGGTATAAGTAGAGCCTCTGACAGTCTGAGTCAACTCTCCATCTTCATCAGAATCTCCCCTCATGGGTGCTAAGCTCTTTGAGGGCAAGGTCCACCCCTTGCTCACCCCTGTGTCCCCAACATCTGCCATAGTACTGAGCACCTACTAGGATACTGGCATTTTTTGTTAAATAAATGATTCCCAAAAAATCATCCCCAAATAGTTCTTCTACCACCTGCTGTGTTTGCCAAAAAGTTATCAGTTATTAACACATTTTAAGGAACCCAACAGAATAATTTAGGGTGCCCTCTGCCAGGAAAAAGGTCAGTTTTGATCAAGGAAGGATGAAAGAGAATGGTGGTAGGACAAAATTATAATGTATGACTAGTCCTGATTCTCACCTCCCTGTGCAATGTGTCAGTCCTACGCCCTTACATCAGTGTCTTTGCGCAGCTCAAAGCAGGGCTGACCGTCATACCACCTCTAAAGTACCTGACCTTCCTGAGGGGCTTTCTTCTCTTTAGTTTCCCCATCAGTACTCTGCATTGACCCACTGGCCTTGTGACAACCGGTTGGTGAGGAGGATGGGATGCTAACATGAACATGACTTGCTGGAAGAAGAGGACAAAGGCCCTGTGGGCTGGGTTTGGGATATTAGAACACTCTGCAAAATAGTCAGTCAATGCTCCCAAGCATAGGCAAGCAAGGAAGTAAGGTTTCCCAATATCCTACATGCTAACAAGGCTAAGCAGTGAGAAGCAGTATTGACCCAAGCCACCCAAACGCCCCCTTGGTTGTTGTTCACTCACTCTTCTCCAAGCAAATCGAGGAAGAGATATATGATGACAACGAGGAAGCAAACCCATGGCTGAGACAAAATATGATTGTGGCTTCTGAGTGAAGGAATCCCCAAACTATAAAAAATGATGGTAGCAATGAGGACTTTGCCATTCATCATATAGTTTTGGGTGAAACAAAACATCAGAAGTTTGTTCTTTCTGAGCCGGAAGCAAGCAGCTCTCAAAACCAGAAGTGGATACAGATCTTTGCCCTGCAGAGCAAAGCCAGCCAGGCTCAGATGCCCAGACCCTGCTGCAGCCCCAGGTGGCTCCCAGCAAGGATGGAGTACTGGGTGTGATGGTAGCCAAAGGTACCACGGACCATGGCAACACGCACAGGCACAGAAAAAATGGGGCGTGTGGACGCACTCATTCACTGCCGGGAGGTACTTGAGGAAGGAGGCAGCACCAGTGCCCATGCACTAATGTTGGAGCAAGAGTCATAGGAGGAAAAAGCCACTGCACTTTGCCCACAGGCTGGCCTCCCATCCATTCTCTAATCCTTGTATTCTCAGGGGGATGGCAGTGATCTCCTGGCTGCTGTTGCCATGGCCCTTACCTCACACACACCTTAGATTCTTTTGTCCACATTCCCAGAATGGGAAACAGTCCCGATTTCAACTTATGGATTTTGGACACCAGGGAAGAGAAATTAGAGGATTTTGTGGGTGACAGCCTCTGGACTGATTCAATGTATTGTTATAGCTTCCACACCTGAACGTATTTGGAGCTGGTGTATTACACATTTGCATTTCTCTGCTCCTTAAGTATCAGAGCAATTCTCCTATTCAGGGTGTGGGGAACACAGAAAGGTGCTAATGGAACATCATCCACCCCGCCCCGCCACAACAAACTGCTTTGGGTGGTCCAGTAGAAACACTATAAAATTCTACAAGAGGAAAAGGAAGTTAGGGCTTACTCATGCCATTTCCCAAGTGCATCATCACCATCTGTACTAGGCAGCCAGCTGGTATAACTCTAAAAAAGAAAAGAAAAGGCATCTGAAAACTATAAAACACTGATGAAAGATATTAAAGATGACACCAACAAATGGAAAAACATTCTTTGTTCATAGATTAGAATAATCAACATTGTTATAATGTCCTTACTACCCAAAACAATCTACAGATTCAATACAATTCCCATCAAAATAACAGCAGTATGTTTCACAGAACTAGAACAGAGAATACTAAAATAAGTATAAAATCACAAAAGAGTGAATACCCAAAGTAATCTTGAGAAAGAAGAACAAAGCTGAAGGTATTATAATTTCAGATTTCGAGAATATACTAAAAAGCTATAGTAGTCAAAACAGTATGGTACTGCCACAAAAAAGAGACACACAGATCAACATAACAGAACAGAAAACCCAAGTAAGCCATGATTACATGGTCAATTAATCTGTGACAAAGGAGGCAAAACTATACAATGGGGGAAAGACAATCTTCAGTAAATGGTGCTGGGAAAACTGGACAGCCACATGCGGAATGAAACTGGACCACTTTCTAACACAAAATGGACTAAAGATCTAAATGTGAGACCTGAAACCATAAAAATCTAGAAAAGAACACAGGCAGTAACTTCTCTGACATTGGCATAGCAACATTTTTCTAGGTGCTTCCCAAGGTAAGGGGGGAAAAAGATATTGAGACTATATCCCATGTCCTATAGTAAAAGAAGCCATACTGCATTGGTATTACTATCCTGGGCTCTTGGCAAACTGACTATGTCCGACCTCGACTTCCACCCATCCATGGGCTATAGAAACAGAAAGACTCATGCGGACATGGCTGCTCCTGAACTATTTTCGGGGCCTAACAGCACAGGATACCTCTCACTGAGAATATGGCTTGCTTCTTAGCCCCCCTATTGCCATCTGCAACTATTGTCAATGATACTAAAGATCAGTAGGTCAGTCTAAACTCCCTTGCACGAATTGTAATGGGGCTTCATGTCTTCTGCCATTAGCCACAAAACCCTAACAGGCTAACATTAACTTGGAAGGAGGATAAACTTCAGATCATCACAGTTCTTGACACTAGTCAAGGGCAGCGTGGAAGGAGATGCTGATATTCAAATGAAGTGAGCAATCATATAGACATGGCATTCCTGTAGGGGACGGGCTGAAGAGAGATCACTCCTATTAACCCTAAAAAAATGAATGTCCCATAAACATACTGCTACTGCACATCAGGTAGATAAGTGGAAGAAACTCCCCCACTGGCCTTCCCGTTCCAGGACTGAGAGGGCTGTTTAAGCAACACTTGAATAATACAGAACAGTCAGCACCGAAGGCAATGCAGGCAACAGAAAAAGCAGGGGTTATGGCTTTAGACAGGTTCTGCTTTAATCCTGTCTTTGTCCTTAACTCTGGGAACTAAAGTAACTTATTTAAGGCCTCAGAACCTCCTGTTTTTACAACAGTACAATGGGAATATTAACACCAATCTCGTGCAGATTGATACATGAGTTGTCATGCAAATCACCTAGCCCAGAGCCTGATGCCAGCCCCTTCCCCTCACCCAGGCTCCCTAAAAAAACCCAGGGGCCCCACCTCAGAGCCCTTAGCTGACAGCCTGTCTCTCCCAGTCATTCACACCCACCCCTCCCATGCAAAGTCAGGGGCCAATTTACTGCTCATCAGCATTGACGGCCTCTGCTTCACAGGTCCAAACAGGGGCACCACCCAGCGGAATCTGGAAGACACTGACGTGCTCCTCACACACAGACATGCCAGGGACTTTCCCTGGTCTGACGGTGGCAGCCCCTTATCTTCAGTCCTCCTCCAGCAGCTGCTGGTTCTGAGCCTGGAGGCCACAGGACAGAAAAACAAAGCTGAAAAAGGCCTGTGCTGGTGTTAAGGGGTTGGAGTCACCTTTCTGTGTCCCCACAACTATTGCCAAATGGAAAAACGTGCATCAGTCAGCGCTCCTTTCAATATCTCCTCCTCTCCCTTCCCCACCTCTTTCCCTCCCTGCTTTCAGGCACAGGAAAGCCGCTGAGTCTGCAGGGAAGAGGGCAGAATCCTCCCATTGAGCCTTCACCTAGGCTGCTTTGAATTAGACTTGTTCTAAATGTCTGTTTCCTGTACAAAACTGTTAAGTTCCTGGGAACTCTAGTTTACTTAGCTCTCCTCCGTAATGCTCAATATAGCACTTTGCATATCCTACGTACGCACTTGGAAAACTTGACACTGATTGCATCACCTCAATGCTGACCTTAAGAGCTTTGGATCTGCCACCCCAGGAAATGCAGGCTTGGAAGAGACCTCGAGAGGACATCTCTGTCATTCAGAAATAGGCAGGTACAATGTTCCTTGTGTTCCAGCAATAGGAAGGGAGCATGGGGCAAGGCCTGGCCTGGGGTCCTTGGGCCTTCAAATTACATTAAACTACAATTTACCTTGACAACTATTGAATTTACAAGAATAAATCCTCCCAGAAAACACTGGAAAGAACATCCATAATAGCATTTGCAAGAAATGCATTAAAAGACATTAATCAGTGAAAAGAAAGGCTCCAGCTGCCCAGAAATGCCTGATTAAGTTTGCAAAGGCCAGGAGTAGAAAAAAAGTGACTTCCCCTTTTCCCTAAAACGAAGCCAATTGCCAACTGGCACTCTCTACTGAGACTTCCCCCTAGAGCCTCCTTTCTTTCAGCCAAAGAGGAACATTGTAAGAAGCAAGTAATGCATGTTTATATTTTTCTCTCAAACCTAAACAGTGCTGCTCATCCTCAGGTTTCATCAGCTTTTCTCACTTTTTTTTTTTTCTGTATATCTTATTCCCAACAGAGATTATAGTGAAGAAGAGTCCACATGAGCCTTTCCTTAACTGTACAACCTCAATCTGGGATTAGGATAAATTCCAAACTCCTGTGCTTTGTTTTTATTCCATGTTACTTTTTCCATAGGCAGTGGTTTCTATTAAATCCATAAATCAGTCATTTGCTAAAGGTCTTTTTTTTTTTGGTCATAAAATATACTAGTAACAAAGTTAACTTCATCCATTTGATATTTTCATTGTGTAAATAAATTTTAACTCTAAGTCATAAGAAAATAAGATACCAGACAAAAGATACATTCCCTGAGGCAAGAGACAAAGAAGATTTTACACACAGATTTCATTTGAGGTGGGCCAGCCCACTACAGATATTAATAATTCCCTTTTGAAGACAATTTGAAGCCTGTTTCTATGAGTATATTACATAATCCTACAATTTTTAATCTGGAAAAAAAAAATGTTTGAATTAATCCTTTTCAACCATCTAATTTTCCAAAAGAAGACACTGAGGCTTGGATGTGAAATGACTTGCATGAAGCCTCCTAGGAAGGGAATGTCAGAGGCAAAGCAAGAAATCAGATTTCTCCATGTCTAAGGAGTTGTTTCTGAGAAAACCAAAATAAATATTGTTCAGTAAAAATATGTTATTATGGGCGCCTGGATGGCCCAGTCGGTTAAGTGACCAAAACTTTTTTTTTTTATTTTATTTATTCATTTGACAGAGAGTACAAGCAGGAAGAGTGGCAGGCACAGGGAGAGGGAGAAGCAGGCTCCCTATAGGGAGCCTGATATGGGGCTCAATCCCAAGACCCTGGGATCATGACCTGAGCCAAAGTCAGGCACTTAGCCAACTGAGCCACCCAGGTGCCCAAGTGACTGACTCTTGATTTTGACCAGGGTTGTGGGATCTCAGGGTTGTGGGATCAAACTCCTAGTGGGGCCCTGTGCTAAGCAGGGAGTCCTTAAGATTCTTTCCTCCCCCCCCGCCCCCGCCACCGCCTCTCCCCACCACTCATGCACACACATGCCCATGCACTTTCTCTCTTAAATAAATCTTTTTTAAAATGTGTTATTAATGCCTTGCATATAGTAGACATCCAGTAAGTATCTGTTTGCTGAGGACGTGATTTATGATAATTGTAAAAAAAAAACATCACTGATGATAAATAAACAAATGGGGGAGAAGAGACAAATCTCCTGTGAGTAATTCCAAGTAATTTATGTACATACCCTGCCCTCAAGAAGGTGAAGCATAACTCTCTACTCCTTAAGTGTGGGCTGCTCATAGTGACTTCCCTCCCAAAGGGGACAGTGTGGGAAGGTGGAGGAGCAAGAGTAACTGCACTGCAAAGACACTGACAAACACTAGCTCAGCAAGATGACCAAGGTCAACACCAACGGTGTTAAGTCATGACGGCAGCATGTACCCTCAGTATGATGTCGTAAGAACAGTACTTCACAACTGTGGTCTTCCTTCCAAAAAAACTATAACCCAATCTAATCATGAGAAAAACATAAAGCAAATCCAATTCTACAAAATATTTTATAGAAGGACATTCTACAAAATACCTCACTAGGACTCCTCAAAACTCTCCAAAACTAGGAAAACTGTCCAGCCAGGGGGAGCCTAAGAGATGGCTACTAAATGAAAGGAGGCATTCATTTTTTTTTCTTTTAAGATTTTATTTGTTTACTTGAGAGAGAGAGAGCACAAGCAGGGGGAGCAGCAGAGAGAGGGGGACAAGCAGATTCCCCCTGATCAGGGAGCCTAGATTCAGGTCTCCATTCCAGGACTCTGGGATCATGACCTGGGCCGAAGGCAGATGGTTAACCAACTGAGCCCCCCAGGTGCCCCCTAAATTTAATGAGGCATTCTGGGTGGAATCCTAGAATAGGAAAAAAGGCATTACATAAAAACTAATGAGATCTGAATAAAGAACTTAAATGAATAATAATAGTATTGATATTGGTTCATTAATTGTAAAATACACCATACTCATAATGTAAAGCGTTAATAATAGGGGAAGCTGGGTAAGGTTACATGACAATTCTCTATACTATATTCTCAATTA
Organism: Mellivora capensis; assembly: GCA_004024625.1. Lineage (NCBI taxonomy): Eukaryota > Metazoa > Chordata > Mammalia > Carnivora > Mustelidae > Mellivora > Mellivora capensis. The sequence continues at coordinate 32,238 of PISX010015882.1, forward strand.
TTATGCAAATCTCAAACTGTTCTAACAACAACAAGAACTATTTTTTATTTTTGAAATCACTCATGAGGGGATTAGGAGAAAAAGCAAATGCCTGTTGTAGCCCATTGACCTCCTGGCTTGCCACACTGTCTTTTTCATCCATCACCCACCTGAAAGCATACTCTCAGGAAGGAGTTCCTTGGGGAAAAGGGACACCATCCCCTTCCTACCCAAATATTTGCATAGTGTGTTCACACAAATCCTCAAGACAGACTATGGATTGAGAAAACTAGAATAGGCAATGCATGAGGACAGGCGTCTCTATCTGTTTCGTTCACTGATGTTTCCCAAGTTCACAGAAGAGTGTCTGATACATGGTAAGAGCTCAACAAATATTTGCAAAATGAATGAAAGCCTTAGGGTAAGAAATTACCCTATTTAATAACATGTATTATATGAAATAAGATCTAAAGTGCTGTAGCTGATTTTTCAAAATAAATATACCAAAACTTAAATACTCGAATTAGTGTGGGCCCTCCAAAGTAGTACCCTTGGCAGGCACACACTTAATTCAATCCTGCTGTTATTATTCCAAATAATTTTAGAATTCTTCACTTGGAATCCTTTAGCACTCACAGAATCAAGTCCAAACATGAATAATGAGACCTTCATGATCCAGGCCCTGCCAAGCTCTCAACACTCATTGCTATTCATTCCCTTCCAACAATTTCTTCTAAACCACTTCCCTTAAGACAAGTGTCCTCCTCCCTGAAACCTTCTCCCATCCACTGAAAGAGTTCCAAATCCCCAACAGCCTAGCTTGAGGAACACATTCCCTGAAAAACTTTTCCTTATCATCTCGTCACTAGCAACCCAAGAGAGAATTAATCATTTTGAGGGGGGTCCTACCGCTTTCCCTTATTATTGCCCTTATCATGGTGAGTGGTGTTTATGTGTTTATCTATGTTTTCCACATTAGCCTGTGAGCTTCTCACAGGCAGAAGCCTTGTCTCACTTCGTGTCCTTCTGCAGCTACCTACAGAGCTGCTAACTCAATAAGCGCCTACTGAATGGAACGGAACAGAGCTGTAATTAAGTCCAGAGCCATATGACACAATTCCTTTTAACAACCTTAGTGGTGGCAAATCTTAATGCTTTCAGGATGAATGTATGATTAAAAATATATCAAAGACGTTTAGGACCTAATTTGATAAACAAAATGAGTAATCAGACTGAGTAATGCTGTTTTAAACAAAGACATGTTTATAAATAATGAGATTAATGTCCTTCTATGTCTCACAAGGTAAATAGGTTCAATAATCATTCTTAATAACATTATCACTGAATCTGTGTCTACTACAAAATGCTTTCAAAAGCAGATAACAGAATCTAGTTATTGCAAGGATTTATCCCTTCATTATTTAACAAAGTGCTTTCAAGAAAATGTACTAAGCATCTGTGAGGACATGTCTACCCTGTCACTAGACAAGTCAAACTATGATAAATGACAAAAGTGTAATCACTATACTTTGGGAACACAGATTCTGAAGCTGGTCTTTTTTTATTTGGTCTTATTTTATTCTTTTTTATTTATTTAACTTAACTTTTTAAAATTTATTTAACTTAACTTTTATTTATTTAAAATAAGATTTTATTATTTTATTTTGTTGTGGTGAGAATACTTAACATGAGATCTAAAACCTAACACATTTTTTTTAATTTTTTAAGATTTTTTATTTATTTATTTGACAGATAGAGAGTACAAGTAGGCAGAGCAGTAGGCAGAGGGAGAAGCAGACTCCCTGCTGAGCAGGGAGTCCGATGCGGGGCTCGATCCCAGGACCCTGGGATCATGACCTGAGCCGAAGACAGTCGCTTAACAGACGGAGCCACCAGGCACCCCTCTTAACACATTTTTTAAGTGTACAGTAAGATACTGTTGACTACAGGTTTAAGGTTGTACCGAAGATTGCTAGGACTTACTCATTTTGCTTAACTGAAACGTATGCCTGTCGATTAGTAACTCCCCATTTCCCTCTCCCTCCAGCCTATGACAAGTCCCATTCCACTCTTTGATTCCATACATTTTATTTCAGATAACTCATATAAGTGAAATCATGCAGTATTTATCCTTCTCTGATTGGCTTCTTTCATTTAGCACAATGTCCTCAAAGCTCAACCATGTTGGGGCGCCTGGCGGGCTCAGTCAGTAGAGTGCGACTCTTGATCTCAGGATTATAAGTTCAAACCCCATGCTGGGTATAGAAATTACTTAAAAATAAAATCTTTATAGAATTAATATTTCATTTACAAAAAGTTCATCCATATTATCACATATTGAAGGATTTTTCTTTTTTAAGGCTGAATAATATACCATTGTATTTATACCAAATTTTCTTTATCCATTCATCTGTCAATGGGCATTTAGATTGTTGCCACATCTTGGGTATTGTGAGTAGAGCTGTAATAAACAAGGAAATGGCTCATTTTGTTTGAGAAGGTATTAAAAAAGCATTCTCAGGGTGCCTGCATGGTTCATGCAGTTAAGTATCTGACTCTTGATCTTGGCTCAGATCATGATCTCAGGGTTGTGAGACTGAGCCCCACATTGGGCTCCATGCTGGGTGTGGAGCCTGCTTAAAAAATAAATAAACAAGAAATTAAAAAGGCATTCTCATTGAATTGTTGTCTTTAGCCATCTTTAGTGCTAAATGGCGAATGTGCGGGTGGTATGGTATATGGTGGGAAGGAATGGTGGTATGGTATAACGTGGCAAGGAAGATTTAGCCCAGATTGTGACAGCCTTCTACTGCTAGTCTGTGGTGTGAATTCCAAATGTGAAGCCTTTGGAAGTTTCTGAGTTCAAGGCAAGTATAAGACCTATGTTTCAGAAATGTGACTCCATGGCCTGCATGGAGGACACAGTGAGATGCTCAGGGGAAGGGGTGAGACTAGAAAAGCATGAGAAGTGGCAAGATCTGTTAGGTGAGGCATTCATCAAGCCAGCGATTCTCACATTACTGGTCTCAAGACCCCGTGACCCTCTTAAAAATTACTGAGGACAGTGGGGCGCCTGGGTGCTCAGTGGGTTAAAGCCTCTGCTTTCGGCTCAGGTCATGATCCCTGGGTCCTGGGATCGAGCCCCACATCGGGCTCTCTGCTCAGCAGGGAGCCTGCTTCCTCCTCTCTTTCTGCCTGCCTCTCTGCCTACATGTGATCTCTGTCAAATAAATAAATAAAATCTTTAAAAAAAAATTACTGAGGACAGAAGGAGCTTTCATTTACATGGGTTATATGTATCTATTTTTATTATTGTGGTACAAATTAAAACTGAGGAATTCTAAAACGTAAGAACACATAAGCATATATTCCACTAGCCATCAAAAATGTGACAACATTGTATAGTTTCTGTAGCTTCTGAAAAACACTACTTTGTACTCCTTAAAGAATAAGAATATATGGGGACGCCTGGGTGGCTCAGACAGTTAAGCATCTGCCTTTAGCTCAGGTCATGATCCCAGGGTCCTGGGATTGAGTCTCACATCGAACTCCTTGCTCAGCAAAGAGCCTGCTTCTCCCTCTGCCCTGCCACTCCCTCTGCTTGTGCTCTCTGACAAACAAATAAAATCTAAAAAAAAAAGAAAAAAGAAAAAGAAAAAGAAAGAAAGAAACGTTAAGAAAACATTAAGAAAGAAAAAGAGTGTATGAAGAAAGTAACGATTCACTATTACAATGAAAATATTTTGATCTCACAGACCACCCCCCCCAAAATGGTTTCAGGGACCCCAGGGATCTCAAGAACATACTTTGAGAACCACTGATCTGAGTAAAAGCCAAAGGCAGAGATGACAGGAAAGAAAACACACACACACACACACACACACACACAGATTATACTTCAGCAAAACACTAAGGATATCTTGGTGACAGACTGAATGAGTGATGGGTTGAATATGGTGGTTTGGGGACAAATGAAGGAGACAAAAAACCTAAGAATGATTCAGATTTTTTATCTTAGAATATGATGTGGGATGGTGATTCTTTCTCCCAATCCTTCTCATATTTATATATGTGGTTGATAAAATAAAATTTGTATACACTCACATATATTTAAAAGTGTCCCTTAATTTTGGATTAAGAGGTATAAACTTCCAGTTATAAAATAAGTCACAGGGATGAAAAGTACAGAGCAAGGAATCTGTATGGCAACAGATGGTTAACTACAGTTACCATGTTATTTTGTGACATATATGAATGTTGAATCACTATATTAATATACCTGAAACTTATGTAATATTGTATGTCAACTATACTTTGAGTAACTCTTTCCACGTGTCCCTTAACTTTTTTTTATCTTTCTACTGAGATTTCTAAGCATATTCATGACATTCTAACTATAGAGATTCTATGAATTCTTCCTCTTACCAACAATACCTACTAAGGACTCAGTATAAATGCTTGATGAATGAAGAGTCATTGAGTGAATTAACTGAGTTGAGTAAATAATTTTCTGAGCCCTCAGTAAACATAAAAATGCAAATGTCAACTCTTAAACAATGAATCACCTTTTAGATGTTTATTGAATTATTTTTCTAAGGGGACAGACTTCAACCTTGCAAGTCCAAGAACAATAGTACTAACCCAACTTTATTCTAAGAAACACCCATCACTTAAGTGTGCCTTTCTTTAAGTAGGGCATGTCCATTTAATTAGTTTTAATTTAAGTCTAATTAACAAGATTTCAACACAGAACAAGATAAAAGCCAACTTATTTCCTGAACTACCAAATCAGTCTCTGATCATTCTGACTGAACCTGAACTTATTTTTTTAAATATAATTTTATTTCAAAGTTTTCAGCCCATTCACTTCAATAAATGAATTCAGCTATCCATTTCATTTCAATCAGCCACTTCATTCCATTTTTTCTGACCTGTAACTGTTCCAACAAACCCAGACACATTCCCAGAATCCCACACTAAGTCTCAGGAGATGGTATAGTAATTAACATGTTTTTTAAATTCAGAAACTTTTTTTCTCAGAACATGCAGAGCCATTATGAGACCTTATTTCATGTTCAGCGATGTTCTTCTGCAACTCTCCATGGACTGCTCTGCCTTGTCCAATGGCTCTTGTCATTCCCGGATCGCCTTGTGTATGTCATGCTTCGGTGCTTTTCCTCATTCTATTCGCTTAATCTGGCTTGCTATATTCCCTCCCTCCTCTTCTTTTCTTTCAAGGTAGAGTTCAATATCCCATCCAGTAGGAAGTCTTCCCCAGTCCCTCCAGCCTTCCATAATCATTCACTTCCCAAAGGCCCACCCATGTTTCTCTACACGTTTCTCTATCCATACTGCTTCTCTAGGAGTTGCATATCCTTTACTCCATGAGTCATGAGGCTGTGGGCTGCTTTTATCCATAATACCAGATGTATAATCAGCTCTTCATAATTGTTGCTTGAATAGAACTGAAATGTGCAACAAAGATACTAGGAGAGAGAACCTCAAACCTCATAACTCAGCTCATGTGCAGGAGTTTCCCCAAATTCCTAGCACACATTTGATCTCCTGTCAGTAAGAAAAGCCTTCTCTGTAGCATTTAGCATGTATTCCCAAATATGTCATTATACCTTATGAATTATTAAACTTCCACTTCACCTTCTCAAACTGATAATAAGGAAGCTTTTAAGCAGACAAAAAGATGAGATATGACCTAGAACAGTGAGTGGGCTAAGTGTGGTCTCCAAATACTTTTTACATCAGCATTTCTCTCACCTGCTGTCCAAGCACTGTGCCTCGCTTTATGAGTGAATGTCGGTGGTCTATTACTGCCCCCAAAATGCAGCTTATCTGAACTCATCTCTGAGCTTAAGTTATTCCCCTAATCTGAAATGTTCTTCCCCCATTCTATCACTTCCTCCTTCAAGTTCATGTGATTATTCCCTCCAAATTTTCTTGGTAAGAATCAGAAAATGTTAGTATATTCTATTTCTATTGATCACAGCCTTAATTAACAAATGGAGGGGGAGTTTAACTGAGGTTTAATTAGGTTAGGTGACTTACTAAGACCAAAAAAGCCGCCCCAGAATCTGAGCTGCTTGGACTTGTAATCCTACTCCTTTACACCATTCCCACTTCAATATTTACTCACCTTATTCTGCTCTGAGTCACTCTATCTGGTTAGAGTTTCTTCATGTGGGATAAAGACTTAAAATTCCCACCACCTGGTGAAGTCCTGGCACAAGAGAGTCAGTGTGATACAATGGAAAACATGGCATGTGGAGCTAAACTCAACTCATAGGTTTCTACCACGCTCTTTTTGACCTTGGGCGATTTATAGAACTCTCTGAGGCTCAATTTCCTCATCAGTAAAATAGGACTAAATGTAAGTGGGGTCCAGAGGAGTGCCAGAAGGTTGGACCAGCCATCCAGAAAATCAACCCCCACCACAGCCTGCTGTGTGGATAAGGACAATCACCCTATGCTGCATGGCCTAGAGAGGATAGGCCGTATCTATATGGCCCACTCTCAGTTCTAAACAGTTCCTTCCTTCTGGGATCTGGGGTGATGTCTACTAAAGTAAAACACCAGCTGGTTTTCAAGAAGGGAAACATTTATGCTGCCTCTGCAAAGAGTCCGAAGGAAAAACAACAGATAGCTTTCCAAAGATCTAGTCCAAAACATTAAAAATTAAAAACTTTAGCTCTTTGCCAAAATGACTTCAAAATATTCTTGAAGAGTTCAAAACTCTGAAGCCTGACCTTATGGTCAAGGGCATCAACCTCCCAATGCAGCTATTTTTGTCCTCTTACCCTGTCCAAAGGCCACACTTCCTTCTTGACCAGATATGATACCCTATAACCCTTACCTCTGGGCTCCTATGCATGGAATTCAACTTTTTATCGTTCCAAAGCAAAGCTAAGCACAGAGCCTGCTCACTGAACCAGAGCCAGAATATGTCATATATCTACTTTTTAGAAAAAGGACTCCTTCTTATTATAAAACAGGAAAGGAAGCCCTAAGTATCCTCCATGTTTTTTGTGTTTATATTCACACACTTAAATGAGTGGAATAATACTAAGCCTTCCACAATGGGAATCTCAGAAGGCTGGGTTCAGCAATGGGCAGAGGTGAGATGACTGTCTCATTCTCTAACTACCTCTCATATCTCCAATTATACCAATGAGTATGTAGTTGTTTCTCCATTTTATAAAATAAAGAAAATAATTCCTTTTTTTAAATATGTGCCTTTTAGTTTTTAATAAAATGAGTGTCGGTTGTTATTTTCATTCCCAAATAACCTTTACTTCCCCAAAACCAAAAACAGTTTAGGAGATGGGGGGACAGTTTGAGCTCAGATTTACTAAATTAGCAAAAAACTTCAAATTCTCTCAAAAGTCTGATGGTAAGACGATTCAGTTCCCTCTTTTCTTTTGATTTGTGAGTATGTGCAGATTCAGTTTCTCTGATCAATAGTCAATTAATGACTGAGTAAGCTGAAAAATAATTCCACATCTCAAAGGGCAGCCAAATCAAAGTTTCTCATTTTTCTGAGATAACTGTTGGTTGCTCCCTACAGAGCTTCCTTGCAAGCCTGTAGTGGACAGTGTTGGTACCCTTCTCATCCCTTTACAAGGCAGGTGTCCCCAGTGATTGAGTGTTGGCTGTTGGTGGCTCACAGCTGCCCCCTTCTCTGGAGAACTGTCCTCACCAAGAATTGCCTAAGGGTTCAGTTTCTCTTCCCACTCCTCATGGGGTAGGGCACAACCACTAGCTGAGCTGAAAAAGCCTAGTTCTCTTGCTGCAAGGTGAGATAATCCTGGAGTACCATTCACACTCCAGAGCTACCCTTAGGCTCTATTGAAAGCATGTTTTTGCCAGATTTTCTTGCCATTTTCTTAGTTCCCCTTTGTAAGCTATTTGCACTAGATAAGAAAATCATTCTCGTTTCAGGTCTAAAACAGTTTTTTGGTAGACTCTAATAAGGAATTTTTATATAAAATTATAAATACATTTATAGCTGATATATAAATTTATACAACTTATATAACAATTTCATATAAATTTCATATAATTTCTAATAGAGTGAGACCTACATTTTTTAAAACTTACAAAAGAAACAACCAGCTTACCACTCCCCATATTCAGATAGGATGAAATCCAAACTGACATTCAGATTAACAGCAAGATCCAAATCTCTGAAGCACAGATATCAGAATAAAATGCACTTATTATGTGTGGCATAGGCGGTAGAGTTTTGCCGTTGTTGTTTTGGAGAGAGAGAGTACGCCTGCAAGGGAGGGGTGGAGGGCAGGGGAGGGAGAAAGAGAATCTTAAGTAGGCTCCTCGTCCCAGTGCAAAGTCTGTGGTGAGTGCTTAATACACAGTTGACAACTGAAGAATTTTTTGCCAATATTTACTTGATTGGAAATAATGTCCAATTCAAGAATGAATTTGACAACCTCATGTTTATAAAAATGTTCTTAAGACTTTTATGTCATAACATAGAGGGGTAACTATACAGATTTGGGGGAATAAAAAAAGGGAGTTTGGGCCACGCTCCAATGTTCAAGCAGCTGTTGCAAATTCAATGCGATATTGACTCCATTACCCTGTCCCGTGGCCCAGGGGAAAGGGTGGAGCCTGTGGGTCCCAAAAGAATCTTTTGTACCTCTGAATGCACCTGCAAGGCAGGACTAACAGCTCCATGAAATAATAATAAAAAAATACCAAGAAGTGTATTAATGTTGTAATGGAGCTTTTGAAATCTTAGCTGATAGGTTAATAGATTAATAAAGTGAAACAAGAAATAAAGAGAAAAAACTGGCATATTGGTCAATTACTCAAATAGAATCTATCTGTAATTCATAGGGTAAGTTGGAATTTCCCTTTGTTCAGGAGAATCTGTTTTATAGTATGATCTTGATCCAGAAGAATTACATGCAAACAGAATTTTAAGATATAAAAACAAGTTATATCCTTACCAATGGTGGCTTCAGAGTCATAATACTGAAGACCAAAAGGAAACTATACTACATTCCTTTCTGTGAAGAACTCAAGCAAATGATAGAAATGTAGTTTAATCATGTCTATTATATAGAGAGGTTAATACTACTTTCAGTGCTCCAAGAGCTCCAACCATAAAGCAAATCGTATTTTAAAATAATTATCCATGACTTAAACATCTGAAGAGCATGTCTACATTTAAATGATCAGTCCAAGAGAATACGTATTTTTTTCTAGCAAGGTTGTTGTTGTTTAAACAATTCAGGGGAGCTTCTTTTAGAATTACCTTCACAGAATATAGCATATTCTTTTGAAAATTTTCAGTGGTGAAAAATCTTTGCCCTTTGAAGTTGGATTTGACCTTCAAAAACAGCCAGCACCTATTTTCAGACAAGCTAAGGAATACTGAATAATAAGGTTGGACTGTTAAGGCAATTACAGATTGTGGTAGTTGACAAGAACACTGAAGCATAAAAGAAGTTAAAATGAAGGCAGCTGCTATATTCTGGTCTTCCACATCCTCCCCCAGGTGTCTATCTCTGGATGGCAGTCACCACGTGTGTTTTTCAGGTGGACACCAAAATCTGTGGAGCTTTTCTTACAATCCTGAAGTTCCGATCTCAGAACATAAGTTGAACCATATAATAACAATATTCTCAGCAGTAATCTCTCAGTGGCATTGGCTTGAAGATGGACTCCTTGTAGCCTATCTGCTCACCAATTACATTACCATAAATCTTTCTGTGGCAGTGATGAATGGTAAGAGCACGGACCTCGGAGCCAGGCTGCTTGAGTTCAAGTCCCTGTTTCAATACTTCATATTAAGGCTAGTTAATAACCTCTCTGGGATTCAACATCATCATCTGCTAAATAGACTAACTGTACCTTCCTCATTTGGTTGTTGTGCAGATTAAGTAACACATTTCCAGTTCTTACAACAGCACTTGCTGCATCATCAACACTAAATAAATATTAGCTATAATTATTTTGTGTGGTGGCTATAATAAGCAAAGAATAAGGAGCTAGCCTTATAAACAAAACAAAACAAAAAATAGCCCTTTACTGATTCAGCCACTATACTCTCCTAAATCAAAGAATCTTAAAAGGATCAAAAGCCATACAGTGATTGACAGGGCTCTGAATACACAGGACACAGATAATCCTTGGGAGGCATTTTTAGAGTACCATAACGATAGATCCCAAAGTAATTCTAGGAACCTCCGAAGACATAGTATTATTGCTGTTACCAGAAAGTGTTGGCTGTTATGTTGTATTTTGTTGAATATAAAATACCACAGATTGAAACAAGCATCTGTTTCAGAGATACTAATTGAAAAAAATGTGTGCCTAACAATCAATGAAATATGGTAACAGAAGTTTCTGAGGGGACATCTAGCTGTCCTCTTCTAGGCGGAGTCCCAACACTGAAAAGGGAAACCTTCCCAAGATGCTGTGTGACAAAGGTGACAAATGAGCTTTGAGTTTGGCATAGTGAGAAGGGGAAAGCCCCTGAGGGAAGACCATGTTTTATATGAGGTAAAGAAAATACAGAAGAATGTGGAAAGTTTTGAGTTCCTAATGCAGGTGTTAAAAAACTACCCAAGTGAATTCTGAAATTCAGAAGTATTTTTCCATCTGTGGAAAGAGTACACTGTTCCTGTCAAAAGTGAAACAACCACCCAAGAGGGATGAACTCCCAAACTTCTCTTTCCAAGTTGCCTTATGGGTTTCTGGTAGCTCCAGGATTGGACTGCAACCAAAATTACCCTCACCTGGGCCAGCTGGTCTTCCTCTAACAGTACCAGAGCCAAAATACTCTGAAAATACTTATTAATAAATAAAAATGGGTCAGTAGGCCTCCAAGGCGGAGATCCCCTTTGTAATTTATATTCCAATTCAGCAAATATTAGTCAAAGGATCTGGACTAGGTGCAAAGTATTGTTTAAAATGGGACCAGGTGCGTCGTGTTTTGCTCTCAAGGATGAGAAAGATACTCAAATTCGGCATCCACTCCATTCTGTGCAGGGCATGAAGGGAATATGAACTGGGAGGGAGGGGTGGGCGAGAGAGAAGAAGGAGGTTTACATCTGTAAAACAGTCTAATTTTCTGAGTGTCTTGGACTTCCCTAAAAAGAAATTTGCACAGAAGTGTAGATAAACCCACCTTCTAGTAATCCACTGTAATCCATCAATCATAAACTTTAAAGACACTAAAAAAGTGGTCCTAAGTTTTTTTGCATTTCACACCCTCTCTACCCCACCAGCCTATGGATCTAATTTGCGAATCCATACCATATTCCCTATATAAGAATGTGACTTTTGAATCCATCTCTTCAACTGATTTGGAAGCACTGTTGCATAAAGTTCAACCACTGGCACAAGCCTCTGAGTGAACCTGCTGCTTTTGTGCAGATGGACAGAGTACCACTGAAGTCGGACTCATCTCCTACAGCAGAATTTATCCTTATATTTTAAATTAGGGCAGGAAAGAACATATCCTATTTTAATTTTTTTTAAATATTTTTTTTTTACTTCTTTTCAGCGTAACAGAATTCATAGTTTTACACCACACCCAGTGCTCCATGCAATGCGTGCCCTCCACAATACCCACCACCTGGCTCCCCCAACCTCCCACCCCCTGCCCCTTCAAAACCCTCAGGTTATTTTTCAGAGTCCATAGTCTCTCATGGTTCATCTCCCCCCCAATTTCCCTCAACTCCCTTCTCCTCTCCATCACATCCTATTTTTATCTATTAAAAAAATAACTTCTTAAGAGAACAATTAACAGTCAAGTTATATTTCAGTACTTTCATTGTTATTTAATAATAATATTGCTCATACCCTATTACAAGTAATTCTAAATTGTCTAATGTCTTCCATTTATGATTTGAATGAGATCACTGAACATCAGAAAACTGAAAATGTTACATTTACATAAGGATTTTTAGAAACTAAGATTGGTATATGTTATGGCAGGAATTGGAAGGGACCTATCAGACTATCTCTAGACATCATTTACCCAACTCAAATTTTCCTTTTTTCATCTTATATATATTTTTAAAAGATTTAATTATTTATTTATTTGAGAGAGAGAGAGAGACCGCGCGCACATGAGGCGGGGAGGGGCAGAGGGAGAGAGAGAATCTCAAGCAGACTCCCCACTGAGCACGGAGCCCAACATGGGGCTCGATCGCACAACCATGAGATCATGACCTGAGCCAAAAATCAAGAGTCAGACGCCCAACCAACTGAGCCACCTAGGAGCTTCCAGTTCATATTCTTATAAAAGCAACTGTCCAAAATGCAGAAATGAATATGTTTGATTGAATTATCTCTAGTCTCTTTCATAACTACACCATCAACATAATTGTTCACATTTTTGTATTGCGTTTTTCTCACTGGCAAACTGAGCTGGCAACATTTTCACAGCCAATCGCCTGATATATTGATTATCTTTCAAGCTGGTGACCTTGTAGCAATGAATCTGAAGTCTTCTCCACACCCCCACTCTTCCTGGTATTTTTCTGAGATGCCAGAGCTCCAAGGTTTATGCCATTGTCTGAGTATCCAAAAGATGGGAATGATAAAGCACATGACATCATGTAAACTATGTTATTTTGATTTTTAAGTTTTCTTTAAATATAAATCGTGGCTAAGGCTGCCAAAAGGTTTGGCAAAGGTCAGTCTGGTTTTATTCTCTGTTGGTGGGTGAAACTGGAATTCCTTGGCCTTACAAATTCTTGTGGTCTCCACAGACAGCTCCTCCTTTCTAAATCAAGTTCATCTTCAGTGTTTACTCAAATGTGTTTGGCCCACTAATACTTCTTTTAATGAGAATGCAGTTCCCTGCCAGAAGTCCCATTTGGATCATTTACTTTTTCTTTGTTGATCATATCAAGCAAATCATTACAAATAATAATACTGTAATAACATAGTTCTTTCCAGGAAATGTCTTCTTGCTGATGACATCTAAGACTGGATATTATTAAAAATATGACTTTTTTTTTCATCCTGACTGCATTGCAATTTAACACCTCTTGAAGACAGACAATGTGGAGAGATTTTCTGGCTGGTCATCAGCATTTCAGGTTGGTGGTCAGATGAAAGCTCTGACAGAACTCTTTCCAAGGATTTGTTGTGCATGCTCAAATTCTTTGTTCTATGTTGACTCAAGCTGTTTTATAAAATACCTCTGTAAAGACAGGCCATTGAGGCAGTTCAGAACTAAACAGAAAAATAATAATTTCATTTGTTTTTCATTTTCTGAACATGTATAATCCAAATAACTTCATTATGCCTTAATGACAAATAATGCAAACTCTACCAAACTTAATGCAAAAACTTTATAAAAAACTTCATTTAGAAATAACAGCATTTGCTTCCATCTTGAATTTCATCTCCTTGCATCCCATATGTTCTGAAGTTCTACCAAAGACAGTCTCCTGAATTAGAGAAGGAAACAGTGTTGGTTTGATGAGCTATACAGAATCTTTCCAATGTAAGATTTGTTTCCAGCAGAACTTCGTACAGCCTACTCAGAATTCTCCAGAAAAGTGGCAAAAAGTACATCTTTGGTAGCAGATGGATAACAACAAAAAAAGGTAGCATCTAGGGGGAAAAAAAATTCAATCTTAATGTTAGGATGTATTTCGCTACAATTCCAGAATACCAGATCAAAAATCAGAAATAACAGATAATTTCTATTTCGCTTAAACCAGAAGCCTGTTAAAGCGCTGATGGCACAGCTCAACCACGTCAGAACCCTGAGTCAGTAACATCTGCTGAGTCCTCCATCCGTTAACTCTTTTCTTCAAAGTGCCTTGATACGTTCCATTGGCCTCCTCTGTGCCAGCACATGTGCTGGAGAGAGTGGCACATGCTAGTCCTGGGCCCACTACCATGCGAGGTTCTACAGCTGATACAACAGAACACGAGGGAAGGTCTTTGTAGTTAGGACACTAACTCCCTCTTTATTGAGAAAAGGCCTATATAAAGGAAATCAAAGTAAAACAGTCTAACACAACAGTCAGGCAGTCCCCTGACTGTCACAGACTATATCCACCTGGGTATAAACTCTTATGAGTAAAGCCAAAGCTGGAAAAGAATTTTCTCGACAGTTATTTAGTGGCTCACAAAACTGACTCAAAGGCTGGAGGCCTAAGATTGGAAACTGGGAAAATCAAAGGAATCCACAACCAGGGTCACATAAAAGGAATTTCTTGACTGTGAAGCCACCTCCACACTCCAGGTATAAGACACAGTTCCTGCCAGATGAGTTCTGAATTGTCATTTTATTGCACTGCTGGCCCCTTGCTCACATCTACTGTGAGTTCACTACCTGTGAGGCCCCGTTCTAAGCAAGTTAACTCTATTTCATTTAATCCTCAGGATAACACCCTAAAGAAAGTAATTGTCCCACTTCACAGGTAAAAATACTGAGGCTCACAGAGACTGAGTCATGGGCCTAAGGTTATAGAGCTGGTACGTAAGGGACGGGCACTCACACTCGAGCAACCCAGCTCTATATTATCTGCCTCTCAAAGTCTAGGTAGGAGCCTCTGAGTTCCTGAGCCAAGCCTAGATCCCAACCATCAGGAAAAGCATATATATGACCTTTTTGGCTTCCCAAACTCTCATATGGCAATTCTCTAACATGGGAAGAGAGTTCAGACCTGGCAAGGAAAAATTTACAAATTCCACTTCAAAGACTACGAAGAAAGACAGGAAAGAAATAAAACAAGTGTAAGATCAAAACTTGGGAAGAAACATTCTAATTATGCTCAGGGTATAACTTCCTATATTCAGCTATATTCTGAATGTTTGTTTCAGCTTAGGAAAAACTCAATATTTTGTTATAGTTTATGGGAAGACAAATTAATGTCAAGCATTTGTATTTTCCCTTTTGCTCTCCTTAAATTATGCCAAAACCACTCTGATAAAAGATAGCTTGTCGGGGGGGGGGGTAGTATTAGAAGTCCTAGCAACAAAGAGAAATAAAAGGTATCCAAATTGGCAAGGAAGAAGTCAAACTCTCTCTCTTCACAGATGACATGATACTTTATATGGAAAACCCAAAAGACTCCACCCCCAAACTACTAGAACTCACAGTAACTCAGTAACGTGGCAGGATACAAAGTCAGTGTACAGAAATCAGTGGCTTTCTTATACACTAACAATGAAAATACAGAAAGGGAAATTAGAGAATCAATTCCATTTACTATAGCACCAAGAACCATAAGATACCTGGGAATAAACCTAACCAAAGAGGTGAAGGATCTGTACTCGAGAAACTACAGAACACTCATGAAAGAAATTGAAAAAGACACAAAAAGATGGAAGACCATTCCATGTTCTTGGATCGGAAGAATAAACATTGTTAAAATGTCTATACTGCTTAGAGCAATCTATACTTTTAATGCCATTCCGATCAAAATTCCACTGATATTTTTCAAAGAGCTGGAGCAAATAATCCTAAAATTTGTATGGAATCAGAAGAGAGCCCGAATCACTAAGGAAATGTTGAAAAACAAAAATAAAACTGGTGGCATCACATTACCTGATTTCAAGCTTTACTACAAAGCCGTGATCACCAAGACAGCATGGTACTGGCATAAAAACAGACACATAGACCAATGGAACAGAGAGCCCAGATATGGACCCTCAACTCTATGGTCAAATAATTTTCGACAAAGCAGGAAAAAATATACAGTGGAAAAAAGACAGTCTCTTCAATAAATGGTGCTGGGAAAATTGGACAGCTATATGTAGAAGAATGAAACTCGACCATTCTCTTACACCGTACACAAAGATAA
>PISX010015883.1:0-48045 GCA_004024625.1 Mellivora capensis
TCCACATCACTCGGCATCAGGGAAATACAAATTAAAACCACAATGAGATACCACCTCACACCAGTCAGAATGGCTAAAATTAACAAGTCAGGAAATGACAGATGCTGGCGAGGATGTGGAGAAAGGGGAACCCTCCTACACTGTTGGTGGGAATGCAAGCTGGTGCAACCGCTCTGGAAAACAGCATGGAGGTTCCTCAGAAAGTTGAAAATAGAGCTACCCTATGACCCAGCAATCGCACTACTGGGTATTTACCCTAAAGATACAAACGTAGTGATCCAAAGGGGCACGTGCACCCGAATGTTTATAGCAGCAATGTCCACAATAGCCAAACTATGGAAAGAACCTACATGTCCATCAACAGATGAATGGATAAAGAAGATGTGGTATATATATACAATGGAATGTATATGCTATGTATATGTATATGCTATGCAGCCATCAAAAGAAATGAAATCTTGCCATTTGCGATGATGTGGATGGAACTAGAGGGTATTATGCTTAGTGAAATAAGTCAACTGGAGAAAGACAACTATTGTATGATCTCCCTGATAAGAGGAAGTGGAGATGCAACATGGGGGGTTTAGGGGGTAGGAAAAGAATAAATGAAACAAGATGGGAGCGGGAGGGAGACAAACCATAAGAGACTCTTAATCTCACAAAACAAACTGAGGGTTGCTGGGGGGATGGGAGGAGGGAGAGGGGAGTGGGGTAATGGACATTGGGGAAGGTATGAGCTATGGTGAGTGCTGTGAAGTGTGTAAACCTGGCGATTCACAGACCTGTACCCTGGGGCTAATAATACATTATATGTTAATTAAAAAAAAGAAAAGAAAAAAAAAATCCACATAGACCCATGCAGTTCAAGCCCCTGCTATTCCACAGTCCCCTGTAACCCATACCCACTTTTATTTTTTCTTTAAGATTATTTCATTATTTATTTATTTGAGAGAGAGCGAGCACATAGAAGGAGAGAAGCAGATTCCCTGCTGATCAGGGAGCCCGATGTGGGGCTTGATCCCAGGACCCTGGGATCCTGACCTGAGACAAAGGCAGATAAGATACTTGACCGACTGAACCACCTAGAAGCTCCTGTGCCCACGTTTCAAACTGCTCATGTTAGGGAACGAAACCAGTCTCATTCCCACTTTGACAACATTAAGAAAATAGAAAGGTGAACACTCACACTCTTGTAAATAAGTAGTAGAAGTTAACTAAATCTGTAATAAATCTCCCTCAAAGATAAGGCCAACAGAACTGGATAGGACACCTGGGAGCCAACTCTGCCAAGCCCCGACCCACCTGAAAATAGAAATATTTTTCTGTCATTGCCTTTATCTGGGCCTAGAAGCAACCAGAAAAATGGTTCCAAATCCTGCAAAGATCTGAGGTTGCCGAAGACGTACTTTGACCCGCTGGTAATTCATTCCATATATCAGGTTAGAGACTCCAAATACCAGCAAACACATAGGCAGAAAGTGGAGGGAATGGACAGAGGCAGGATGGAGAGCTGCGGCTTCTGCAGGTCGGGGGGGACGGTGGGCAGTCTAGAAGCGAGGGCCTTGGCAGCCGTGTTTACTGAGAACAGAACTTTCAATCTTCCAATTTCTTTATATTTGTAAAGAGCCAAGTGTTTCGGTAGACGCGTCCACACCAGTTGAAAGCAAATACGCTTCTAATAAAATGGACCGCCTAGACAGCCTTGCCTGCCCCCAACCTCCACCCCAGCCCCAGCCTGGCGCCAACAGCATACACTGCTCCCAGGCCCATTTGGCTCCCCTCATCTGCATGGTAACAATGACTTTGATACTGTATGACGCCAGCCCATGGGCCACAGCCGACTGGACTGTGAGTGGAAATTAGCTGGGGAGTAAACGTCTTCCCCAGGTAACAGGGACTTGGGAATACAATGTCAGATCACTCAGGTTAGTTTCACCACGGAGGAGGCATTCTAGAAGAGCTGATGACAGCTGTTATCCCAGCTTCCCCAGCGAACTGCGCCTCTGCGGGGAGGCTAGCCAGGAAGGGAAGAGGAAGAGGGAGGCGATATGAGAAGGAGGGAGAGGAAGAGGAGAGCAGATGGAGAGCCAGGGCAGGAGCAGAGACGACACAGAGCCCCAGCGGCATTTCATCCCTGGCCCACCAGTTCCTGATGCTCGTTCCATTCCAAGCTGCGTCTCTGTGTTTCATATTAAACTTTGCTTTGCTTTAACGTAAGCTACCGAAGTGAATCTGTGCTATTTAAATCCAATGCAATTCTAGGAAATGTGCGGAGCTTGTTATGTAGAGAGAATTTAATTATTCTTGACACCTCGACTTGCCCAGGTGCTACAAATATACAAAGGAGCTTTAGCTACTCCTCAGTGTACCAATATTCTCATTTCAAAACGGAGTGCACTGCTCACAGCTGTGTCGGCGGGAGGACTGTCCCTCAGTGCTGTCTTCAAAGCCACCTTCGAATGCGGCTGTCAAACAGCTGCCGTCCGTCCGTTTCCATCTCTCACACCCATACCCCACTGACCCCTTCACAAACCAAACGTGGGCTCGTTCCTCCTTCTGCCTCCAGTTACACCAGACCTGCCCTGTGCCCTTGGGAGAGAGCTGGGAAAGGACTGGGTGTTCCCGGGCCGGGTGTCTGGGAGACCTTTTTCAGCTTACTCCTGTCCTCTGGCCCTTTCCGGACTCTTCGGGGTGTACCTTTCCCATCTTGTGATCGCTGCCCGCTGGGCCAGCCAGGCATTTGGACTCTGCTAATCCCATCGCGGCTCACAATGAATATTCTAGATACAGAGCCGCTTGATGTCACGTGACCAAGTGTTTGGTCTCTACCAAGGCCCAGTAACAGGCCAGGAACTGGCTCTAAAGTGACATAACTCTTCACTGCGGTTGACAGGGACTTGCTTCCAATTCCGGGGTCTGGGTTACTGTTTTCTCACTGGGCTTGCCCTGAAATTCACATCGAGTCTTTCCAACCATTAACACCCGTAGTATCAGAGGGTCTGTTGGATCACAAGACCCAAATGCCAGGCTACCTCAACCTTCCACTGAGCCCTTTCCTGTTACAGGGCCACTCAGTGCCGACACCTGCCATGCCATGCGGTGTCCGAGAAGGAGCAATATTTCTGGGATTCTTACGTCTCCTAACAAGAGTACACCCCATCTTCTGGGGTCCTCAGAGAAGTATTAAATACATGTTCCAAGAATAAACCACTAAGCAAATGATGTTAGCTATAGAGTTCTACATTCTGGCCCCCTTTTTCAAGCCTTTGGGCTGATAGGCAGTACCTTGCTAAGTGGCAAAGAGATTCAGTGACATAATTTCAAGAAGGTCTGTGGCGGTCATTCATTTCCTCAGCTGTCTCCATAGTGTGCAAATTATTTGTCACAGAGTGTGCTCTAGACTTCATGATTATGTCTCTACTCAGGACTTCCTTAAATGTAGATGATTCTGAACTCTGAATTTCTGGACTCAGTCTTGTCCGGGGTAAACCCACTGCCCCCTCCACTTTTCCTCCTATTCTAGTACTTTCCCCCAACCTAGTCTTGCTTCTTGGGGCGGGAACATCACACAGAAGGCATATCGGAAATACCAGCAGAAATCACAAAAAGCCTTCAGCAATGTGAGACGACATTTGAGGCTAGCCTCGATAAATGAGTGCGTCAAATTTCTATAACCAGAGAATGGAGTAAGGGAGGTCCAGGCAGCAGCAAGAAAAACAGGAAAGGTCAGAAGGATGATGAGATGTGGCTTGTTTGAGGGAGAGCCGTGATCCAGTGTAATGCGACAAGCCTTATCATTGTCCGAATAGGTGGGTCATTTGTGTTGTATTTGTAAAACTATCTTAGAGCCATTTCAAGGAACACAAACGAAGAGCCATCGAAAAACTGAATATTGTGTTTTATATTTGGACTCGTTGTCATGGGGGAAAAAAAGGACTGTTACTCCCCCAAGTCTTAGGTACAACAAGTCAGTTAATTTCTCACAGGACATGCATCCTTGTTGGCAGCACGTTATTGTTAATCCATATCAAATTCATTGAGGACTATGACCTTAGTGCTTTCTGCCCCACATTTGTGGCTCCAACCCTATAATTTTCTGGCTTTCACTTCTTTTTTATTTCCTTTTCTTCATATTCCATCTTTCCCTAGTGAATTACTTTCCATTTATCTTGATTAAACCTCACTCCATCGATTTCTATCCTTTTCTGTAACTGCTCAGGAACCTGCTGTATATTAACTCTGTTTTCTGTGATATTAGATAGCCCTCCTGGCTCTGGGTAACATTTAGGGAAGCTCTAAAAATCCAATAACATAGAGTAACCTCCCTTTCAAATTTTGGATACTATAATTCTAACAGGATGAGAAAACGTGTGTGCATATTTTATGTGAGGATGGTATTGTTCCAATAATTAGCTCTTGCTTCACTGTATAAAATTATAATATTTAGGAGTAATATACTAAAAAGCCAGACTTTAATATATGGCCTCCTTTGCAATGGGAGAAAATAAAGAGAAAAGTTCACATTCTAATATCAAGCTGTATTTACTATTTGAGCATTACGATATTAATGTATAATTACTTTTGATTTTATTTTTCTGTGTGTCAAATATTATACATTCATCCATTCGTGTAATTTTCACGAGAGCCCTAAGAATGCACACTTCAGTAATTTATTCAGTGTGATGTGGCAGGGTGGGATTTGAACCCACATATTTCTGGCTCTTCCTACTGTGTAGAATGCTCTACTTTTCATTTATTCAGGCAACTGAATAACTATTTTTTGAGAGTCTTCTATCTTCCGTCCACACTGCTGGATGCTGGAGATATAGTGATAAACAGACAAATTTTGGGCTCTCATAGATCTGGTCTATGATGAAGACAGTGTCTCACTTAGTTTCATCCATACACTTTTCTTTACTGCGCAGAAAAACCACCAGACACGAGTTCCTTCAACAGACCTCCACGCATCTCAAAATGTATTGATACCTCCCCATCTTGACTTCTCTCCGTTTCACTTCAGAGCGAGAAATATCCATCCTCTTCTCTCGGACTCACTGTCAGTAGCCAAAGCCATGGTTTTGATCCCATGCCCTTCCGACATTTCTAGAAATTGTTTTCCCTTAGTTATCACAAGCCTCTATCTCATCTTCAATATCTCCCTCTCAACCGATTGTTCCCTTTTGTCAACATTCGCCCCCCCCAAAAAATTAATATTTTTTGTCTTGTATCTTTCTTAAGCAACTGCTTTCGCACTTGTCCTCAGCAATAGCTATGACAGCTTTTAGACTTGTTTTGACATTTCTGCGCATCCCATTATCTCTTCAAACCAATACCATGTGACTTTTGCCTCCCCGTCTTCCCACCTGAAAGCAAAGGGAAATAAATACAAAGTGCCCAGTCCCTTCTTCCACCATGTGCTCCTTCTGAGGAATGTACTTCGCTTGGCTTTGCAGGGTGTCCCTGGGAGATGTGGCCGTGGTCACACATACTGATGGTGTCCATCAACTATCACTTCCCATTCCCCTGCCAGCACACCTGTACTTTGCCCACCCAGGGCCTTGTCTCAGGTCTGCTCAGAGAAGCCAAATTAAGAAAAGATTCCAACGGATTCTTGTCGATTCCAATTCTTTACCCTCTCCCCAAATCTTTCTTCCCACGCCCTCTTGTTCCTCTTTTAAACCTCATCTCTGGCTCCTGTGCTAACTTGTCTTGCTGCCTCCACCACCTTCTCCCTCTCCACCATCCTTACAGCGTGGAGTACAATTTTTTCTAAAATGTGTATCTGCTCACGTCACTCTTCTGCTTAAAATCTGTTGATGCCTTTCTTATTGCCCGCAGAATGAAGTTGATGCCGTTGATGCGAACTGTTGAGCCCTTCTTAAATTCACACCAGCCTACATTTTTGGTCTTACACCCTGCCATACTTCCTGTGGTCCAGCCACATCAAATTAATTATACTTTCCCTAAACACACATCATTTATCTTCATAACCCTTGTCTTTGCACACAGTTTCCTCTTCTTGGAGTGCCCCCCTCTCTCTTTCCCTCCTTCCCTTGCCCAGAAACTCATTCATTCTTCAAGACTCTATCCAGATGCATCTAGAAAGCATTTCATAATTTCCCTACATGTGGCTCTACGTCTAATGGGATGGTGTAGCACTCTGCTCAGATCTCCGTCCTGCGACTTACGTTTTATTGAAATCTGTGTTCACACATCTGTCTGTTTCACTAGCCGGTGAAGTCTTCCAGGACTAGCCCAATGCTTACCGATCTTGTTCCTGAACACTAGCAATGATACCTAGCAATAAGTATCTGGATAAATGAACGAATGATAGAAATTACAGTTAACTGATGTGAAAGGAAAGAAGAAAGTGGGATGACTCTAGGGTTTTTGCTATCCTGTTTCCTCCACCCTTCTTCTCCAACGACACCACACATATAAACTAGAATTATAAAATTACTAAAGTATATTTAATTTTAAAGCAGTCTCAGGTACAGCATGATTTTGAAACAAGAAGTCCATTCCAGCCTTAAAAACATCTCTCAGTCTACCTCTCCAATGCATGAAAAGCTTTCATTAAAGACACAAACCTTTCATTTCAACACTAGGGGAAGAAATGCTGACGTTCAAATGACCTGGGAGTTAACACATTTATGCAAATTAGTTTTATTGCTAAAGTAAATTGTATCAAATTTTAATATGAGGAGAGGACAAAAACCCAAGAAGACAATGGATCTTTGAAGAAATGGGGCTACTGGTGCCCTGAATCCATTCCTTTGTACTGAGACAAATGAAATTTATGCAGAGAAGTTTTATATTGTATATTTCCACACATTCTCCTAAGTTTCAGATTCTTTCTTCTTCTACCACCAAAATTTGTCGAATAATGTCCCATTGCCTTAGGACCCTGCTCTGAACTTCTCCATATGGCAAATATATGACCTCTTTTGTAGTATTTCATTTAACTCAAATATTTACTGAGTGTTGTTTATATGCTGCGTATACAAGGATAATATACCTAATATTTCACAGTATATTCAAGCCCACTTTTTCCAAACCCAAAGTGGGCATATATTGCCTCCAGGGTAAGTTGTTACAGTCAAACCAGTTTATGAGAGCCACCCTGAGCTTCCATATAATATGAAAATGATTTGAAAGACTGTGTCATTTAACAGAGAGAATATTTCCCTTCCCGTAACTTTTACCCACCCTCCTTTCCTTTTTTTAAGGTGATTTTACTTATTTATTTGAGACAGCGAGCAAGAGTGAGAGAGAGAGTGTGTGTGCACACGCACAAGTCGGGGGGTGCAGAGGGAGAGGAAGAAGCAGACTCCCCATTGTGCAGGGAGAGGGATGAGCAGGGGGACCAACCTGGGGCTGGATCCTGGGGACGCCAGGACCATGACCTCACTCAAAGGCAGATGCTAACTCAGTGAGCCGCCCATGTACCCCACCCACCCTCCTTTCCTTAGACTACAACGCTTCTGTACTGAGGGTGAAGAGGGGAAAGTGATGGAACACCCACAGAAATTTAAATATTCAAGAGAAGAGGGCTTGAAAGAGAGAAGATCCAAAGTCTCCCCCTGTTCTCAACAACCCCAGGCACATATATGTGTTCCTGTAGTGTTAAGGATTGTTGGAGAAAAATAGCAGCAGGGCCAGAAACAGACCCCAGGGCTTCCCCTGAACTGACCTGGTATAGAGTAGAAAAAAGAAAACATTTTCCGAGTCCTAGAGAATATCCAGGAATTATCAGACACTGAGCCACACCTGAGAATGTCCTGAACTCCGCATGACATAGCCCCATGACAACCTATGTGGTGTGAGATGATGGGACAGAGCCCGCTGGAGCCGGCAGCAACCGGTTTCCACACTCATCAATCTCCCGATATTTGTGGGCAACCTCAGGAAGGGGGATGCCCCGAATAGAGGACATCTTCAATTAACTGAGGTCAAAGTTCTGCCCAACAGAAGAATGAGAGCAGAGATAAAGTAGATTTGATTCACAGCAAGTGAAAGATACATTTCTTGTAAAACTGAATTTGTGCGGGACGCCTGGGTGGCTTAGCTGGTTAAGCAGCTGCCTTCGGCTCAGGTCGTGATCCCAGCATCCTGGGATCGAGTCCCGCATCGGGCTCCTTGCTCAGCAGGGAGCCTGCTTCTCCTTCTGCCTCTGCCTGCCACTCTGTCTGCCTGTGCTCGCTCTCTCTCTGACAAATCAAGAAAATCAAAAAAATAAATAAATAAATAAATAAAACTGAATTTGTGATCTAGTATTTATGCCAGTACTTCATCACTTACCTAAAGTAGTGGGTGATTCTAACTACATAGCAAATTATAGGGTCCCTTTCCTGAAAAGGCGTCTGTGGGAGGAGAACAGTCATTAGACCCAGCCAGAGTGACTCATGCTGTGTGTTCACGTTTACTGTGGCTCACTTTCGTTATCTCTAAAATGAGAATGGGGTTTTAGAATTAAATGAGGGGTAGAAGTTAAAATCCTGGATATGGGTTATGAGCTCAGGAAAGAAATGTCTTTTCCTTTATTTCTACAAAAACTTTTTTTTATCATTTAATATTACTTAATATTTATTCTTTAAAAGCAAAAAAAAAAATCCCATTTTCAATACATAGAAACTCTAAGTACCATTCCTATGCCGTAACAGGAAATTAAGTAATCACAGCAAAAACAAAAAACAAACAAAAAAAAACCAACATTAATTTCAATTTTTAAAAAACTATTTTCCCTTTGACTATAGATCTGTTGTAGAAATGGGTGGAAATTTTTATCATTTCAAAAACAATTATGTTTTTCTTTTTTTTTAATTTTTTAATGTTTTTTTAATTTCTTTTCAGCGTAAAAAGTTTTTTTTTTCTTAATTTAGAGACCATATTTATGTAAGAAAAAAAAGAATCATGCCTAGGTGTAATGACTAGATCCTCTAACTGCTTAAAGAGTATGACTGAATTTGTCACTATGACTATAGGGGAAGACGGTCCTATTCTACTGATTGTGTGATGACAACTCAGTCCCTCCCACCCAATTTCAGAATGCTATCCATTTCACCCTTTTCCCAAGTGTCTTAGATGTTTGAGTCAGAGTTTAACCTGAATCACTCTGGTTGCAGCGGGCACTGGAGCTTGTCTGTAAACTCAGGGTATTGTTCGGAGCACAGTATAATAGAGGGAAACTTTTTATTTTTGCTCAGAGTGGTAAGATTTTGTGCAACCGAATTTGAATCGTAAAGTCCGTTTCAGACCCACCCTTTTTAAGCACTGGTCTCTGCAGATGAAAGAAGTAAAATGAGATTTCTAATTTACAGCGAGCGTTATGATGCACAAGGCAGCCATAGCTTTTGGGGAAGGAAAGTGAAGACTTGACACAGCGATTTAGAATTTTTATAGTTAGTTTCATCTTCTTGTTAGTGGGTCCACTGGCAATCATAATATCAGGCCATAAAAGTTGGTGTTAACTTTACTTTGCTATTCCCAAATTTTTACCTTATTTTTTTCTTGTTCAAACAATCACTGACAATGATCGCGTAAGTGGTTTGTAGAGATCTGGCCGTTTCTAGGCAGAAGTCCACGGGCAGGTGGTTTTATTTCCTCCCCACAAAAATGTCTACTCTGCCTTTTCTTCTTTTTTTCCCTTCATTTCTTGTTACTGTTTGTTTCCATTTTTCTTTTTTAAATCAAGGTATGACTTGGTTCCAGGAAAGTGCCCAAATCTAAAGTAAGTTTTTGTATTGTATGTAGGTGTGTAAATCGCATCCCAGTCAAGATACTGAACGTTCCCAGTTTCCTTATAGCCCTCTTCAGTAACCACAACCATCCAAAATAGCCACCGTTCTGATATTTATTCCTGCAGATGAGTTTTGGTTGCTTAATTTTAAACCTAGCATAGACGGAATCATACAGTATGCCATCTTTTGTGTGCATGAACACAGCTGCTGTGAATGGTCTTGTACATGTCTTTTGGAAGATGTATGCACCCATTTGCGTGTGTTTATCCAGCAATTAAATCACTAGGTCACAGGCTATAAATACTTTATAGATGTTTCTACATCTGCCAGTTTTCCAAAATAATCAGTTTATATACTCAGCAGCAATATGTGAGTTCCACTTGCTCCAAATCCTCACCAAGACTTGGTAAAAATGTTTTCAGTGAATTTTAATTTGAATATATCTAAGGTCTGTGGGAATCATCCTCGGTCCATATGCCTGCCCCTTGTCCTCTATCTAGCCATTTCATATCCAGAGTTTCAGTTCATGGCCCTTGAAGGCTTTTGAGTTAGACAAATAACTACTAATCTCATCCAGTTTCTTATTGATCAGATTAAGAAAACTGGTCTGGGGGCGCGTCTGGGTGGCTCAGTGGGTTAAAGCCTCTGCCTTCGGCTCAGGTCATGATCCCAGGGTCCTGGGATGGAGCCCCGCATCGGGCTCTCTGCTCAGCGGGGAGCCTGCTTCCTCCTCTCTCTCTGCCTGCCTCTCTGCCTACTTATGATCTCTCTCTCAAATAAATAAATAAAATCTTTAAAAAAAAAAAAAGAAAGAAAGAAAGAAAGAAAACTGGTCCGGGAAAGTCTAACTAG
Organism: Mellivora capensis; assembly: GCA_004024625.1. Taxonomy (NCBI): domain Eukaryota; kingdom Metazoa; phylum Chordata; class Mammalia; order Carnivora; family Mustelidae; genus Mellivora; species Mellivora capensis. Next base: position 10,593 of record PISX010015883.1, read on the forward strand.
CTAACCCAGCATCGCATAACTAGTAACAAATCTTGAAATAGATCTCAACTGGACTTCTAGCCCAAGCCTCTTTCCACGGGATGGCAATGCCCTCCACTGACACTCAGCCTCCCCCCCACACCCCGCTTTTTTTTTAAATTAAATTTTAAAAGATTTTATTTTTAAGTTTTCTCTACACCAGATATGGGGCTCAAACTCAACCCCAAGATCAAGAGTTGTGTGCTACACCAACTGAGCCAACCCAAGTGCCCCTGAATTACATTTTTTTTATTATTTCTTTTCAGCATAACAGAATTCATAGTTTTTGCACCACACCCAGTGCTCCATGCAATACGTGCCCTCCATAATACCCACCACCTGGCTCCCTCAACCTCCCACCCCCTGCCCCTTCAAAACCCTCAAGTTGTTTTTCAGAGTCCATAGTCTCTCATGGTTCATCTCCCCCTCCAATTTCCCTCAACTCCCTACTCCTCTCCATCTCCCCATGTCCTCCATGTTATTTGTTATGCTCCGCAAATAAGTGAAACCACATGATAATTGACTCTCTCTGCTTGACTTATTTTACTCAGCATAATCTCTTCCAGTCCCATCCATGTTGCTACAAAAGTTGCGTATTCATCCTTTCTGATGGAGGCATAATACTCCATAGTGTATATCGACCACATCTTCCTTATCCATTCGTCCGTGGAAGAGCATCTTGGTTCTTTCCACAGTTTGGCGACCGTGGCCATTGCTGCTATAAACATTGGGGTACAGATGGCCCTTCTTTTCACTACATCTGTATCTTTGGGGTAAACACCCAGTAGTGCAATTGCAAGGTCATAGGGAAGCTCTATTTTTAATTCCTTGAGGAATCTCCACACTGTTCTCCAAAGTGGCTGCACCAACTTGCATTCCCACCAACAGTGTAAGAGGGTTCCCTTTCTCCACATCCTCTCCAACACACATAGTTTCCTGTCTTGCTAATTTTGCTCAGCCCCCCTCTTAACTCTTCTCCCCTCCTGCTAAATCCCTCTTCACATAACCTTTTGAAAGACAAGGCTCCCTCCAATCATGGCCTCACTTGGAACCATATTGTTGGCCTGTATCACACTTCCTGTGCTTCTTTTTTTGAATAATAAATGGAAAGCATAATATCAAGTCTGTGTTGCAGAGAAGGCAACATGCTGTAGATTTAAAAAAAAAAAAAAAGAAAGAAAGAAAAGAAAAGACTGGAATGGGAATCAGCTGACAACCTGCTAGTTTTCACAGTCTTATTGAAGGAGAGAAGAGCCTCCTAATAATGGGAATGGGGCATTTTCATTCTGCCTCCAGGGCTGTTACCGCATTTGCAAAATCTCCATGGAAAAGTATAGTGGTTTCCTGGCAAGTATTTCTTCCTAATCTTCACCTAATTCATATGTTATAACCATTTGCCTAAAAACAGGGAGGGGTGTCAACAATGTTATGTGAATAAATATGGTATGATTTGAAGTAGGTGAAGACTATTAAAAAAGGTTGAAAAGTAACCAAAGATACTGTGACGACATCTATTGTTTTCCTCAGTTTCTTTTTATATGAAATGAGGAGTTGGCTGAATTATTTTTAAATTGCCTCCAGCTTGGTAGTTCTATGAATGGATTAACCATAAACATAATTTATATGATGGGGGAAAACAAAAAGCAAACCCAGAGTTTATTTATGAGGATCTAGTTTGAGAAACAGATTTAATTATGTAAACTGGAGACAACTGTCATCGGATGAGCTGGCATTTCCATTAATTGGTCATTGACATGAACTTGTCTCATTATTATGTCATCATCCATCATTCTCCTTCTCCCGCCTCACCTGCCTTCCAACTGTATTTGATTAAACAAATTTATGTTTAGTATTTGACAAAGAAATACTTTCTTTTCTTATGGAGTTACACTGTATCAAAGTGATATATTCCTTACTAGTTTATCTGAGAAATATGGGATCAATTATTATGCTTTACAAGAGCAAAAATCTGAGAGCAATAAATCTATCTCAAATGAACAATATAAAATTGTATTTATAGAATCCGAAATGAAATTAACATTAGTCATCTTTTCACACAATAATCTGAGGCATGCTTCTTTTTCCAAAATGATCTGAAGCAATAGAGTAAAAACTTGGGAAGAACTTTTGAGATTTCTCATGCCTAAGAAAAAAATATAAGACCTGTAGAAAAGCTAGATTAAAATTACCAGGAAGTGTTTTGATTTGTTTTGACAGTTTGGGCACTCCAGTGATACGGCATTCAGTACCTTACTTAGGAATCACCTTTTCCCCTTGTCATACGAGGATTCATGTTTCCTTTAATTAGAAATTGATTAGAAGCCTAATAAAGCTTGATGAGTGGTAGCCTTTTGCAAAAGGCTGAACTCTATCTACTCACACAGTTTCCTTCCTTGTGCTCACTCCATGTCCCCAGTCCATGTCTGAAAAGAGGATGGAGAGAAATTCGAGGTATTTTTCTTTGTATAGTTTCTCACTAAATTTTTACTTACTAGGAGCAGTTCTAATGAGTAGGTCAGAGTAACCAAAAAAGTGTAAATAATCTTTTTTTGTATAGAGTGAATAAATTTGAAGGTTGACTTGAGGAAGTTTCTAGAGATTTGCAGAAATAGAGGCACACAGGCTTCGTTGAGAGACGTACTTTAGTTTACACCAACAGGATTTGTAGTTCGTGATTCACTAAGACCAAAATCTTCAACCCTCCCCTTAGGGACAAATACATACTTAAAAAGTCAGAAATGTAGATTGTGTGAATCAGTAAAACAGTATAAAAATCTCTCAGCAAAGGCTGTTGAGCAGAGTTCACAGTCTAACCGTTCCACACGATGGTGTAAGTGATGGTACTGGGTCACCATTTTCTCATAGTCAGGCTTGGGATTTATCAGGGGTGATTTTTTTTTTGTATCTTTTTTGTTTTAATTAATTTATATATTTTTATTTCTTTTCAGTGTAACAGTATTCATTGTTTTTGCACCACACCCAGTGCTCCATGTAATACGTGCCCTCGCTAAAACCCACCACCTGGCTCCACTAACCTCCTGCCCCCTGCCCCTTCAAAACCCCTCAGGTTGTTCTTCAGTGTCCATAAGTCTCTCATGGTTCACCTCCCCTTCCAATTTCCCTCAACTCCCTACTCCTCTCCATGTCCCCATGCCCTCCATGTTATTTGTTATGCTCCACAAATAAGTGAAACCATATGATAATTGACTCTCTGCTTGACTTATCTCACTCAGCATAATCTCTTCCAGTCCTTCCAGTCCTGTCCAAGTTGCTACAAAAGTTGGGTATTCATCCTTTCTGATGGAGGCATAATACTCCATAGTGTATATGGATCACATCTTCCTTATCCATTCGTCCGTTGAAGAGCATCTTGGTTCTTTCCACAGTTTGGCGACTGTGGCCATTGCTGCTATAAACATTGGGGTACAGGTGGCCCTTCCTTTCACTACATCTGTATCTTTGGGTTAAATACCCAGTAGTGCAATTGCAGGATCATAGGGAAGCTCTATTTTTAATTTCTTGAGAAATCTCCACACTGTTCTCCAAAGTGGCTGCACCAACTTGCATTCCCACCAACAGTGTAAGAGGGTTCCCCTTTTCCACATCCTCTCCAACACACATAGTTTCCTGTATTGCTAATTTTGGCCATTCTAACTGGTGTGAGGTGGTATCTCAGTGTGGTTTTAATTTGAACCTCCCTGATGGCTAGTGATGATGAACATTTTTTCATGTGTCTGATAGCCATTTGTAAGTCTTCATTGGAGAAGTGTCTGTTCATGTGTTCTGCCCATTTTTTGACATGATTATCTGTTTTGCATGTGTTGAGTTTGAGAAGTTCTTTATAGAGCCTGGATATCAGCCTTTTGTCTGTACTGTCATTTGCAAATATCTTCTCCCATTCCGTGGGTTGCCTCTTTGTTTTCTTGACTGTTTCCTTTGCTGTGCAGAAGCTTTTGATCTTGATGAAGTCCCAAAAGTTCAATTTTGCTTTTGTTTCCTTTTCCTTTGGAGACATATCTTGAAAGAAGTTGCTGTGGCTGATATCGAAGAGGTTACTGCCTATGTTCTCCTCTAGGATTCTGATGGATTCCTGACTCATGGTGAGATCTTTTATCCATTTCAAGTTTATCTTTGTGTACGGTGTAAGAGAATGGTCGAGTTTCATTCTTCTACATATAGCTGTCCAATTTTCCCAGTACCATTTATTGAAGAGACTGAATACAACAGCTGTCTCTACACCTTAAAGAACTGGAGAATCAGGGGCGCCTGGGTGGCTCAGTGGATTAAAGCCTCTGCCTTCGGCTCAGGTCATGATCCCAAGGTCCTGGGATCGAGCCCCGCATCGGGCTCTCTGCTCAGCGGGGAGCCTGGTTCCTCCTCTCTCTCTGCCTGCCTCTCTGCCTGCTTGTGATCTCTGTCTGTCAAATAAATAAGTTAAAAAAAAAAAAAAAAACTGGAGAATCAACAACAAATGAAACCAACTCCACACATAAGAAGGGAAATAATCAAGATTAGAGCAGAGATGAAGGAGGTAGAAACTAGAGATATAGTAGAATGTATCAATGAAACTAGAAGCTGGTTTTTTGAAAGAATCAATAAGATTGATAAACCATTGGCCACACTAATCCAAAAGAAAAGAGAGAAAGCTCAAATTAATAAAATTATGAATGAAGAGGGTGATCACAACACCAAGGAAGTATAAACAATCATCAGAAGTTATTATCAACAGTTATTGCGAATAAGATAAACAACCTAGATAAAATGGATACATTCCTGGATAACTACAAACTCCCAAAACTGAACCAGGAAGAAATTGACCACCTGAATAGACCAATATCTAGTAACGAGATTGACGCAGTGATCAAAAACCTCCCAAAAAACAAGAGCCCAGGACCTGACGGATTCCCTGGGGAATTCTACCAAACTTTCAAAGAAGAAATAACACCTATTCTCCTGAAGCTGTTTCAAAAAACTGAAGCAGAAGGAAAACTTCCAGACTCTTTTTATGAAGCCAGCATTACCCTGATCCCCAAACCAGGCAAAGACCACACCAAAAAGGAAAATTTCAGACCAATATCACTGATGAATATGGATTCTAAGATTCTCAACAAGATCCTAGCAAACAGGATCCAACAGCACATTAAAAAGATTATCCACCATGACCAGGTGGGATTCATCCCTGGGTTACAAGGATGGTTCAGCATTCGCAAATCAATGTGATAGAACAAATCAATAAGAGAAGAGAGAAGAACCACATGATCCTCTCAATGGATGCAGAAAAAACATTTGACAAAATCCAGCATCGGTTCCTGATTAAAACGCTTCAAAGTATAGGGATAGAGGGAACATTCCTGAACTTCATAAAATCTATCTATGAAAGACCCACAGCAAACATCATCCTCAATGGGAAGTAGCTCACAGCCTTCCTGTTGAGATCAGGAACACGACAAGGATGCCCACTCTCACCACCCTTGTTCAACATAGTATTAGAAGTCCTAGCAACAGCAATCAGGCAACAAAGAGAAATAAAAGGTATCCAAATTGGCAAGGAAGAAGTCAAACTCTCTTCGCAGATGACATGGTACTTTATATGGAAAACCCAAAAGACTCCACCCCCAAACTACTAGAACTCATACAGCAATTCAGTAATGTGGCAGGATACAAAGTCAATGTACAGAAATCAGTGGCTTTCTTATACACTAACAATGAAAATACAGAAAGGGAAATTAGAGAATTGATGCCATTTACTATAGCACCAAGAACCATAAGATACCTGGGAATAAACCTAACCAAAGAGGTAAAGGATCTGTACTCGAGGAACTACAGAACACTCATGAAAGAAATTGAAGAAGACACAAAAAGATGGAAGACCACTCCATGCTCTTGGATCGGAAGAATAAACATTGTTAAAATGTCTATACTACCTAGAGCAATCTATACTTTAATGCCATTCCGATCAAAATTCCACTGGTATTTTTCAAAGAGCTGGAGCAAATAATCCTAAAATTTGTATGGAATCAGAAGAGACCCCGAATCACTAAGGAAATGTTGAAAAACAAAAATAAAACTGGCGGCATCACGTTACCTGATTTCAAGCTTTACTACAAAGCCGTGATCACCAAGACAGCGTGGTACTGGCAACAAAACAGACACATAGACCAGTGGAACAGTAGAGAGCCCAGATATGGACCCTCAACTCTATGGTCAATTAATCTTCGACAAAGCAGGAAAAAATATACAGTGGAAAAAAGACAGTCTCTTCAATATCAGCGGTGATTTTGAGGGAGATCTAGAAAGAGAGCTAGAGGGAAAACTTCGGTGGTAATGAGCAAAAAAGAGATGTTACTTTTCTTTACCAGAGAAATCAAAACTTATGTGGAAAATATATTTTTTTCCATTCTGTGGAAAAAAATTTTTCATTTTTCAAATGAAAAAGTCCGACCATGAAGTAAAGCAAGCAAAAGCACAGTTAAACACAGCGCAAACGAGATACAGAGCAGTGCTCCGCTGGAAGGTCCTGTTTGGGTTCAGTGAGGGACACGCTCAGCGTTGGGTACCACCAGATTAGTTCTGTGAGGAACAAACAGGGACTGGGGTCATGATCATCGGTGTCAGAGCAGAGACAACAGGCTGGAGTCGGGTCGCAAACAAGCCTGGAGAAGCTGAGTTGGGCAGAAATGCTCAGGGGGGACCAGAGGGATTGAAGGCAAGGAAGTAAGAACAGCAAAATGTATTTCAGAAGACATCAGAATTCGGTCTTTCCACAGATTTTTATTGTTCCCATAGTTCAGTGCGGCATCTGATTTATCTGAGGAAATGACAGGCATCCCCTTGCTGGTCATTCTTCCTTACTAGAAGGATCTGAGGCCCAGAGGAGTGGTTTTATTTTCATATAAATAAACTTTTTCTAAGTCAATACTGGACTCTATTCACCCTAGGCAACCCAGAGTCATATCCAAGAAGCCAGTGGAGGCAGAATCCTTTGAATCTCTTAAGACTTTTATCGTTTGCTTCTTCCCCAAGATAAAAGTTCCAATCTAATAGCTATGTTCTTACCTGAGATCCTCACATAAACCAGAAAAACATTCAGAGAGTCATACAGGCTCCATGCTCTGTGTGGGGTCAGCTTGAGATTCCCTCTCCCTCTCCCCCTCCTGTTCATGCTCTCTTTCTCTCTAAAATAAAAAATAAATAAATCTTCAAAGAGTCATAGAAGCTAGAGATAGCAAAATATGCAACTCTAGGGAAAATAAAAATAACCAGTTGACTACTGTGTGTTAGCTTGAGGTTCCAGTGGAAATTTGAACCCCGATCCAGAAGGAATCTCAGTGTAGCTAGAAAGAATGAAAACATTTCTTAAATGTCCTAGGAGGGAAAAGTAAAAGCCATGAGGCCATGTACAGGCCAAGTTTGGGAGGCAGACCAGGAGGGTTTGCTATAAATTTCAGTGATTGTATACCGGAAAGAATTTATACTTTCAAAAATCTTAAAAAAAAAAAAAATCTTGAGGTACTGCAGTTTCTGTTTCAAAATATCCTTCCTAACCACATGAAGGGATTAGGGAAGAAAAGAACTAATTCATGTGAATTTTTAAAGCAGTAATTTTAACTGGATATTTTTAGGCTCAAGACCAAAGGAACTCTACACGAGCACTGTGCCCTTGTTAGTAAACTTGTTTCTCATGGAGCATGGCTGGCAATCTTGAATATACTTAAGTATATTCTAATGTTGAACAAATAAGTAAATAGTTTATAGATAATGAAAGCCATGAAGAAGTTGCAAAGAGAGAAAGGAAAAGACTAGAATGAATTGTGCACTGCTGGATAAGGGTTGGCGGTATTGGCATGAACTCATGGCCTTTAGATGACATAGGAAGAGACAAGATCTTCTCGTGTGCATGGTTGGTATAGATTCATGATTGCTTAATGCTGTCTGCTGGGAGCACCAAAAGCAGTAACACCCAGTAGAAATAAACACTTCTTAGCACCACATCTTGGTTAGATACACTGTTCTTCAGTAAAAAGAAACATTTAGAGAAGTAGTTAATTCCAGGTCTGGGGCAGGGAAAGCACAAGATGAGCCTGGAGAATCCTGATGGGCTGTAAACTAAGGATTGCTCCAAAAAGAAGAGGGCTCATGATGAGACAACCCAGGAGCCCCCTGAGAGGCTGCGAATAGCCCAAACTGGAACATTCTGGGATGGATGGACGGATGGCTGAGGTTATAGCACATAGAATAAAATAAGTATGAATTAGTAAATGTGGGAGAAGAAACAGCTCTTATTTACAGCAGAATTACTTTATTTTTTTAAAGATTTATTTATTTATCTGACAGAGAGATAGAGAGCACAAGTAGGCACAGCAGTAGGCAGAGGGAGAGGGAGAAGCAGCCTCCCCGCTGATCAGGGAGCCCGACACGGGACCCGATCCCAGGACCCCAGGATCACGACCCGAGCTGAGGGCTGCCGCCCAGCCGACTGAGCCACCCAAGTGCCCCCTACAGCAGAATTATTTTAAATATATGTGGAAGAAATGAGGAAAGTAGACCATTACAACACCATAATAGTTGTGCAGGCAAGATCCAGCCATGGTTGCTAAAAATAGTGGGTGAAATTTTGAAAAGCTGTAATTTCTCAAACTATCTCCCCAAGATATTTATTAATTAAAAAAGCAAGCTAGTTACCTCAGAGTGGAGAACCCAGCAGACAACACCCTCGCTTGGGATAAGGCAGAGTCATCATGCACTCCCCAAGAAGGTGTGCTAGGAAGGGGACATGGTTTCTGTCACTTTTTTGCCGAAATATGCATGACCTCAGGATACTCTGGAGAAAACAGGGGAGGAAGGCAAGTTGAGGAACGTTTACAAAACAACAGTTATCTTCAAAAATGTCCACATACGGTCATATCTGAGTAACCGTCACAGATTTCAGGGGACTAAGGAAATATGACAAGTGAATGCGGCGTGGGTTTGTGCATTGGATCTTAGAACAAAGAAAGGACTTTAGGGGAAAAGCTGGTGAGATCCAAATAAAATCTGGATCATTCATAGTATTCGTTTCATACTGTTCGTTTCATAGTATCGTGCCAGCGTGTATTTCTTGGTGTTGATAATTATATGGCGGGTATTTGTCTTAACTTTGGACGGAATTGGGTGAAAGGTAGGAGCTCTTTGTACTATTTTTGCCACTTTTATGTAATTCTAAAATTATGTCAAAATGAAAGTTAAAAAATTTTCTTACTTAGTGATGTCTGCCATCTTCTCCCTAAAATTGAACTGAATTGCATTGAAATGAATTAAACTCCAAGAATCTCAAAGACAGAGGAGGGAATGATATGAGGAGAAAAAAATAAGATGACTGTCTGTCCTCAGGATGGAATCCACTGGGAAGGTCCCCAAGGGGTGGTGTCAGGCAGTGTCAGGGATGGGGGCCCAGCTTCAGCCTGAATTATATCCCACAAAAGGGCTTCCAGCTTCTCCGGGCATGTTTAGTGGGCTGTGGAGCGGTGTCCCCCAGAAGAAAATTTACATCAGGGACTGAGGAGAGTCTGGAAAAGAACTTATTCAAAGGCAGCATTTCTCAAGCTTCAGTTACTTTGCATATCATTTGCACAATTCTTGTTAACTCTTACACCTCCTGAATGATTATTCAATGATTTTTATAACATTGATCTTGAAATGACTCACTTTTTTAACTTGCTGTCATCTCTTTGCTACTTAAAATCATCTTTGGGCACGTGACTGATGCAGCTGGTTGAGCATCCAACCTCTGGTTTCAGCTCGGGTCATGATGTTAGGGTCGTGAGATCAAGCCCTGCGTCAGGCTCCACATTCAACCCGGTGTCTGCTTGAGATTCTCTCCCGCTCTCCTTCTGCTTCTCCTACTTGTTCTCTCTCTCAAAATAAATAAATAAATCATTAAATCATCTGGTGTGTCACCAGGGGCTCACAGAATATGATAGAGAAGGCAGCTGAGTCTTCGAAGCTGTGTAGGAAGCCTGCAGGTAATGCAGAAGCTAAGGGGACTCTTTTCCATACAACACATCACACATACACACACACACACACACACACACACACACACACCAAATCTTCTCTGCAGAGGGAAACCTGGAAGAGGAGCCAGGCATCCCTGTAGCTTTGGCATAGGAGCTCCTGGGCTTTGGGGCATTGAGGGATCCAGCAAACGTAAGTTAGTTCTAGAACCTCTAGCACGTAGACTATCAGGAGAGGGGGTGATGGGTTCCTGGTGTGGCATAGACAGCCAGGAGGGGGGTGTGGTGTTGGCACTTGGCCGGTGGAAGAAGGAAGAACCAGAGGTGGGAGCTTCTGTAAGATGCTGTAAGACCCTCTCAGGCAGTGGTGTGTCCCAGAAACCACAATGAATAGGCTGTCACAGGAACAAGGCAAACGACTGTGTCACAAAGTGGCAGAACGAACATGTATCATGAGTAAATGTACGATACCTCCAAGAACTCAGAAGTAACTGGGGGCCGACTTGTGTGACTTCATAGGCTTGGAGGTACTGCGCAAGAACTCGGGGTGGAAAGCAGTGAGAACTAACCTCACAAGTAGTAGCTGTGATACACAGTTACGAGAGTGTAAATGGATAAAATCATTCTACAAACATCTTGGCAATACTGAGTGAGATAAAGTGTGGATGTATCTTATGATCCCTTCTTATGAGAAAAATTCCTACATGGTCTTATAAGAGGAAATGTTCAGTACAGCTCGGGTTGTAATAGCACTAATTTGAAAGCAATCTAGGCATTCATTATCAGATTATTGGATACATATAGTAGGGGCATACCATGGAACACTAAGCAGCAGTCAGAACAGGGAATTACATGTGTGTAACAGCATGTGGTTTGATCTTAAAAACAGAGTTGAGAGAAAATACCAAAAAAAAAAATCGTGTAATAGCTAACACTTATGTAACATTTATTATGTGTCAGGCACTGTTCTAGGCCCTGTACACTTAGGAACTCACTTGCTCCTTGCACAAAGCAATGTCCTTGTCCCCAGACTCTTATGTGAGGAAATTCAGGTACATGGAGATTAAATATTTAATGATTTGTGCAAGATCAAATAGCTAATAAGTAGTAAAAGAAAATAGATATATTCAGATCAAGGCCACCTACCTCGAAAATCCATGCTAACTATAGTCATCATACTATACATTAACCACTACACGATACTGATACTCTCTATCAATAAAAAACAAGAAGCAACTTTGAGCTAAATGTACAGTTGCAATTTAAAAAAACAAGTACATCCTCAAATTAGAGTACAAATATACAAAGATACATACATTTCTAAGAGCATGTAACAAGAAAGAGTAGAATGAATGCGTGTGCCTCTTTGGGGGTAGACAGGCAAGGGTGAGTGAAGAATAGGGTAGAAAGGGGAAAAATAAACCAAATGAATGAAATAATGTAAAACAAACTCCATAAAATAGGATTAAGGCTTAGAACTGGGGAGACAGGCAGGGGAGTTTTAAGAAAAAGCAAGGAGGGGGCGCCTGGGTGGTTCAGTGGATTAAGCCTCTGCCTTCAGCTCAGGTCATGATCTCAGGGTCCTGAGATCGAGCCCCGCATTGGGCTCTCTCCTTGGTGGGGAGCCTGCTTCCCCCTCTCTCTCTATGCCTGCCTCTCTGCCTACTTATGATCTCCGTCTGTCGAATAAATGAATAAATTTTTTTAAAAAAGGAAAAAGAAAAAGAAAAAGCAAGGAGGCCAGTGCTGGGAGTATCTGTTTAGCATCGTCTAGACTGAGAGAGAAACAAGCAAAGCCTGAAACTGATGGTCTACCACATGAATCAGGGTGCACTCAGTCAGTGAAGGAAGCATTACCCTGGGATAGAGACTCTCTTCTTCTGTTCAGAGATACTATATAATATTCATTAAATTACTGGTCCTTTTATTCACCCAAGCAGAATATTTGTAGAGTTGAGGTGTAATGGACATACAACAATATGTTAGTTTTAGATGTACAACATGCTAGTTTGGTATATGTCTATGTTGCACATGGATTGCCATAATAAATTCAGTTACCATCCATCACCATACATTGTTACAAGCATGTTTTTTCTTGTGATGAGAACGTTGAGGGTCTGCTCTCTTAGCAACTTCCAATTGGACACTAGACTACTGTTAACTTAGCCACCATCCCGTCCATTACATCCACAGGACTTGTCTTAAAACTAGAAGTTTGGATATTGTGACCACCTTCATTCACCCTTTGCCCCACCCCACCTCCCCATCCTCCTCCTCTGGTAACCACCAGTCTGTTCTCTGTATCTCTGAGTTTGGGGGTTTCTGGGGGTTTGTGTGTGTGTGTGTGTGTTTTTCTTTTTCTCTTTTGTAGTTCCACATGCAAGTGAGATCATAGAGTGTTTGTCTTTTTCTGTCTGACTTATTTCACTTGGCTTAATGTCCTCAGGTTCCATCCATGCTTATATGGCAGGATTTTCTTCCTTTTTATAGCTGAATAATATTCCTTTGTATGTATGTATGTGTACGTGTGTGTATATATATATATGTATGTATGTATATATATGTAGATGTATATGTGTGTGTGTGTGTATATATGTGTGTGTGTGTGTGTATATATATATGCATGTATGTATATATATGTAGATGTATGTGTGTGTGTGTGTGTGTGTATATATGTGTGTGTGTGTGTGTATATATATATACACCACATCTCCATTATCCATTCATCTGTTGATGGACCCTTAGGTTGTTTCCATGTCTTGACTCTGTGAATAATGCTGCAATGAGCAAGGGGTGTATATAGCTTTTCAAGACAGTGATTTCACTTCCTTTGAAGTGCAATTGTCATATCATAGGGCAGATCTATTTTTAATTTTTGAAGTAGTCTCTGTATAATTTTCCATAATGCCTACACCAATTTACATTTCCACCAACAGTGCACGAGTGTTCCCTTTTATCCACAGCCTCAGCAACACTTATTTCTTGTCTTTTGATAGAAGTCATTCTAACAAATGTGAGATGATATATAACTGTGGTTTTGATTTGTATTTCCCTGATGATGAGGGATGTTGAGCATCTTTTCATGTATCTGTCGACCATCCGTATGTCTTTTTTGGGAAAATGTCTATGCAGTTACTCTGCTCATTTTTTTTTAAAGATTTTTTATTTATTTGACAGACGGAGATCACAAGTAGGCAGAGAAGTAGGCAGAGAGCGAGGAGGAAGCAGGCGGCTCCCTGCTGAGCAGAGAGCCCGATGTGGGGCTTGATCCCAGAACCCCAGGATCATGACGTGAGCCGAAGGCAGAGGCTTTAGCCCACTGAACCACCCAGGTGCCCCTACTCTGCTAATTTTTAACCAAATTGTTTGGTTTTGATTTTTTTCTTTTGAGTTACGTGCATTCTTTATGTATTTTGGATATTAGTTCCTTGTCAGATGTATGATTTGCAAATATTTTCTCCCATTTAGAATGTTACCTTTCCATTTGGTTGATGGTTTCGCTTACCGTACAGAAGCTTTTTAGTTTGATGTCATCTCACTTGTTGATTTTTGCTTTTGTGTTTGCTTTTGGTGTTAAATCCAAAAACTCCATGCCAAGATCCATGTTAGGCAGTTTTCCCCCTTTGTTTTCTTCTAGGGGTTTTATAGTTTCAATTTTATATAAGGCAGGATAGTTTGACCCCAAAATTTTATCACCATATGCCTCAGATTCTATACCTTTGACCCATTAATTCTTTGTTCTTTCTATCAAGAATTAAATAGTAGGTATTAATCTTACATCTGATTCATAATTAATCTTTCTGGTAGCAATAATCACTACAAAATAAAACTGATGACTAAAGTTATACATTTAATATTAATGACTACAAAGTGTTGGAAATATCAAACATATCTTTCAAAAATAGATCTCAAAATTTGGCTCAAGAAAATTGGGTGCCTTTTGTACACGGGAAATAGTAGACACAAAAGAATATGGCAGTAGTGGAAATTTTAATCTCTAGTGTTGGACTAATGGATGGCTTTAATCTTTGTTGTACAATTTATGCAGAAAATTGTTTTCAACATACTTTCATTAAAATAAAAATAGAACAAAAGAAAATTTTTAATGATTTTTACCCTTGCTGTATAAAAAGTGATTAAGTAATTTAATTATACTTAGCTCTAGGAAATTCTGAAAATTCACCCATGATGGTAAAATATACATTTATCATATCTGTAGTAAAGGAAACCATCCCTTCTTAGGGTCACAACCAGGGAAAACATTAGGTTCTCACAAACTTCAGAGCAACACCAAACACCACGGTTATTTTGACACAGGGTAGGGCAGACAAGCCCATCCAGTTATATGTAAAAGTGCTGGAAAATTCAATTAAAAGTTTAGATTTCAGAGAAAATACTGTTGGCTAGGGAGAGCAGGAAATGTTTTCTGATCTGAGCCTGAAATGATGAATAAGATTTTAATGGGTGTAGAGCATGGGTCAGAGGAATAGGAACCTTCTGAGACAGTTAATGAAATAAGGGAAATATAAGACACAAACAAAAGTCAAAGGGCAACCTGTTTGGATTGAGCATAGGTTTTATGTAGGGAAATATGAGAAGATGCAGTGGAAAAAGTAGGCATATGCCAGACTTCAAGGTATCTTGAAAACCAATCTGCATAGTAGGGATGCTATTAGAAAAATCACTGAATGGCCTAAAATTTTTGTCTGTTTAATAAGCAAACATTGATTTAAAAAAAAAAAAAAGGAGGGACGCCTGGGTGGCTCAGTTGGTTAAGCAGCTGCCTTCGGCTCAGGTCATGATCCCAGTGTCCTGGGATCGAGTCCCACATCGGGCTCCTTGCTCAGCAGGGAGTCTGCTTCTCCGTCTGCCTCTGCCTGCCACTCTGTCTGCCTGTGCTCGCTCTCTCTCTCTCTCCCTCTCTCTCTGACAAATAAATAAATTTTAAAAAAAAATTTAAAAAAAAAAAAAAAGGAAACCCTCAAAATCCAGGATGCTTTAGAAAAGATATTAGAAATTATGCCCTAAAAGATAGGATTCAATGATGTAATTTTGTACTTTCACAAGTTCTAGGAAAATACCACACTAGCAAAAAGAGAATCCTCATAAGAGCCTTGTTCGAAGAATTGTCTCTCTCCCCCAGCAAGTGGAATAAATTTACTGCTCAGAATCTATCCCACTTTTTGACTCAGCTCCAACCCAGCAGCATCTCTGCCTTCGGTGCAACCTTCCAAGGACTTGGGACTTCTGTCTGTAGCTGTCACATCCTGCTAAGGGCTCGTCCTCTCTTCTGCTGAACCAAGACAGCTAGGGTTGTAGTGGGAAGAAGCCTGAAACAAAGGACAGAGTTTACTTCTCAGCTTGGCCACTCTAGAGATTTGTAACCTGGGTAACTGCCTTCCCCACACTGAGCTTCATTGTCTTTCCCTACAAGGTGAAGGACTTGACCTGGGATGACCTCACAGTTTCCTCAAGGTCTGACTTTTCATGTCTCAAAGACGTTCCTTTAATAAGTTACCCTGGCGTTTCCAGAGCCACTTCCCGTGGTGCAACACAGAAAGTTCTTGAAAACAGGTGTTAAGAGATCAACGATCAGGACAAAATTATAAGTACGTTAAGCCAAAGTAGCTCTTTTCTATATTCAGTTTAAAATACAGACCTCAGGAATTTGCCTTATTTCCATATACCTTTAAGTAAAATACAGCTGAGCTACCTGGGCACAGCCTACGGGTGCTCCAGCATTATTCTGTGGCACAGATTAGAAAGCAAATGAACAAACATCTAATTCCATTCTATTCTTTTCAGTCTACTTTTAATACTAATCATGGCAGAAATAAACATGGTGATCAATAATATAGAGATTAGGACCAGAAAACACATGTGTTTGACGATTATCGCTACCACTTACTATGTTACTCTGACCAAGTTAGTAATTTCCCTAAGCCCCAGTTTCCACATTTATAAAGTGATATTTTGTGAGGATTTAACAAGATAATGTAAATAAAGTCTTGACATATAAGAAGAGCTCAGTAAACAGAGTGGAATAACAATATAAAACATGCAAAATAAAATATCGACTCCCAAAAAGGAATGGCTTTCAATATGGCAGCTTCCCCTTAAAATGTGTCTGACCTGAAAAAAGTTACCTGCTGACATTTGCTGTTGTCTAATTAAGTGGCTCTCAATATTGACTTCATGGTAGAAACATTGGGAAGTTTTCAAAACTACCAATTCCCAAGTCCCAGCCCCACACAGTAAATCAGAATATCTGTATCACTTAGGTGAGGAGGAGATGGGCTGGAAAAATGGGCTATTCAGTTTGAGAGCTCTCAGATCTCAAGATCTAGACATAATTTAAACTTAGAGACTCAAATCTAATTGGGTTGCATCCTCCCATAAATACCTGAAATTTATAGACCTGGACTAGTTGATAGATGAACTCATGCTCTGTTTTATACAGGGAAAATCCCCTGCAGGAAAGCAGTGATTTTCCCCCAAACCTGGAATTCTTCTATGTTCTGTATACTCTGGGAGAATTTCCTTCTCAAATATGCTAATGAATGTCTAAATATGGAGTTTGGAATCAGCTGTCTGTCATCTAGCTCAGACCTAAAAGCAGAAAGCAGACCTGAATGGTATATGATGACAAGATAAATATCACAAATCATACTGGTCACTTTTAGCATATATGCTGGTGTACTAGTATGTGATCTGGTAATAGGATGGAGTAACCTAGAGAGAAAAAAAGGCTTTCAAGTTTTTTATTCTCAGTATAAAATGTTTTCATGTATTCTCAGTATAGAATTTTTTTTTCCCCAATTTGATAAAGATATTTTGTACTTTGGAGTTTTCTTTTTAAAAATACATTTTGAGGGGCTGCCTGGCTGGCTCCGTTGTTAGAGCATGCAGTTCTTGATCTCAGGGTGGTAAGTTCCAGCCCCATGTTAGGTATAGTGATTACTTAAAAATAAAAGAATCTTTAAAAAAAATAAATAAATTTTTAGGAGTAATAAGGGCCCCATAACTAAATTAGAAAAAATAAAGATAAAAATGTTAACACTTCACGTGACTATTTCCATTTCAGTTTCGAAAGCATACTAATATTTTGGTGATGACTTTTGTAGGCCAACATACTTTCAGGCATCATGAGCTACTCCTGCTCTGATGGAGAGATAAGATGACTACACCATTTTTCCAATGAAATTGCTACTGCTCAAAATATTGAACTTTCCGTATATCATTATCTATATTTAGAAATGACACATGGTACTAAATAATGTTATCGCTTCTCTGCAAAACAGGTGATACTCTTTAGGAATTAACTTGCCGATTTGCCTTTGGGGTTCCTAGACTCTGCCTTCTCTAGCACATCTTGAATTAAATTGGCATAGCTAAATTTATCACTATCAATCAGCAAAAACCCTGATGTCATATCTTGATAAATTTTTCAAAATATAGTACCTTTGGAGGTGAATCACTTTGCATCATAAATAAAGATATCTTTCACTAAAATAATAGCAAATGTAACATCCTGTAATTATCACAATGGAGATTAATTTAAAAGATTCCCTAAAAACAACAACAACAACAAAAACCCAGGACAGGGAGTAGAAACAGCACTAGTCAGAGCTAGCCCCTGATCTTCGTCTAATTAATGATGTGACTCTGGAGAGATTACTTAAATTATCTGGGCTTCCATTTTCTCCCTCTATCTCTCAGATCCTTTCAAGCTTCAATATTCTTTAATTCTTTAATTATATGTGCTGTCATGTTTATAATCAAGAGAACCGAAATCTCATTTCCGTGATACACGAAGTGAGTGAGTTTCTCCTTGGTTATGTGCTGATCTTTAACATGAGAATTCTGGTCTGCCAGGAACTGCTGTGTCTCCATTAAAATGAATAAACTTACTTCCTAGCCTAAGTTACTGTTCTGTGATTTGGGACAGCTATATTATTTAAGGAAAAGGTTAAGCTTCTGTAATAAGGAGGCCCCAGAATACAATGGCCTAAATAAGAGAGAAGTCTATTTCTCTTTCATATAGCATTCCAGGGGACCTGAGGCGGTGGGGAGGACGGCTCTTTTTCATGAGATCATTCTGGCATCCAATCTTTTCCTTATGGTACTCTAGTCCTCCAGGGTGTTGTCCTCATCCTAATTTGGGAGTTGAAAATTTCCTTAGTAAAAAAGTTCTGGTTTCAAAACCTCAGTTTTCAGTGAAGAGAAATACATGGAGAGGAAGTGATTGATCCAGTCAGGGCTAGATCCGGTCAGATCTGGATGCAGTCAGATCCAGAAGACAGCCAGTCAGGGTTGGCATTAATCCCACACTTACCAGCTTCAGCAACATGTCTCTTCCATCACCTCCAACACAAAGCAGCCACTACTTAAGTACAATGGAAAGATCAGTGGCTTTAGAGGAAGCAAGCATTTCTTTCTCTCGAGCAAACGACATAATGTTGCATCCTTATAAAATGGAGATAATTCTTATTTCATGGAGAAGTTGGTATGAAATCACATAATGCAGGAGTGCCTGGGTGGCTCAGTGGGTTAAGCACTCAGCTCTTGGTTTCGGCTCAGGTCATGATCGTGACTTCTAGTGTTTGAGCCCCTCTTCCTGCTCTGTGCTCAGCAGGGAGTCCGCTGGAAGAGTTTCACCCTCTGCCCCTCCCCCCACTCGGGAGCTCACAGTCTCTCTTAAATAAGCAATTAAAAAAAAAAAAAGGAGGGCACATAATGTAAATAAACTCACTTAACCATGGAACTAGACACATAGTAAATGATACATAATGCCCCTCACCCTTCCTCACACAGATATGGAAGAAAGTATTTTTCTTTCAAGGACAATACAGTCCTTGAGCACCGAAGCAAGATATTCTACCACAATTTTCTCCTAAAGGACCAGCCTTCTGAGCAATACAGTGTTTCACATTCACACAGTCCTCTGCAGTTATCAGACCACATGTGCATATCTTATCTCATTGGCTATCACCCCCTGAGGCAGGTAGTGCTGGAAAAATCCCTCTCATTTCACAACCCTGTGCAAACCACTGCATCACACTTTGCATTTCCAAAGCCTCCAATACACATTACACTGTTTGATGAGCACAACTTCATGAAGAAGGAAGAGCAGATGTCATTGTCATCATTGTATACATAAGAAAACTAAGTTTGGGAGAAGTCTTTAGTTCAATTTTTTTTTTTTTATCAGAGTAAGGAGCTAAATTTATATATGGTCAGTTCTCAAAAACTATTTTTTTAATAAAAAAACAAAGGGATAAATCTGACTCTTGATTTCAAAAACTATTTTATCTTGAAGTCTCAGAGAAAACTATATCCCCCAGTTCAGACATGATCCTGAATTAAAAAAAAAAAAAATTATATATATATATAAATGGACCAGTATATTTTGCACCTCACTGTACCCGACGGTACCTGAGGCATTATCTGAGGTATTAGAGCCCCAGAAATCAGGGGTTATCCTCAGCATTTCTCTCTGAAAAGACAGAGATGGCCACGTCTGTGACAGTGGAGCCTGCCTGACTGTTATTACTCCCCTCTCCTGCTACCCCAGCAGGCTGTCAGTCAACACGATGGGCCCCAGGAGCTGGAGGTGCTGATCCACCACAGTAGCGTTGTGGTCTCCCTGGGCCAGCAAGAGACGTCTCTCCCCGTAGGGCTGCAGACTCTCGTAGTTCATTGACTCTGGAAACCCCACCTCCAGAAGCTCACTCCTTTGCAGCCAGGAATGCTTTGAGCTGCAGGGATCTATTGTTATCAACTAGGGGTCTTTTTAAAAGAAATAGACAATGTGAGGTGGTCACTGTTCTTGGTCCAGTGGCTCTGTGATAGCAGCTACCGTAGTTCCATGATCTTTCTGGCCTTTGGCGGGGGCCATCTGCTTGCATCTGCACTGCAGTCCTCACATGCCTTTCAAGACAACGTGAAGTTGGACACCTGCAAACATCCGCTTGACTGTATCCCTCCCTGGCCAGAATTCTATCATGTGGCCACTCTTACCTACAAGAAAGCTAACCACCTATGCTAGAATAGTATCTACTTTCCCTAATCTCAGGGGGATGATGTCTGGATGTTTGGGTCATGGGGAACTAGCTTTCTTCTGATTTCTTCCTACTATCTTTTTCTTTCTAAAGTGAAACAGAAAAAAAAAAAAAAAAAAAAAAGACTAGCTCCTGATCATTGTTTGAATTGATGACTAAATATGTACCAATACAGAAAAAGTTCAAAAATATTTTGTACATACACACATTCAATGCCTAGAAGATAGTCTGGAAAGATATATACCAAACTTCTAACTGTGGGGAGAAACATTAACTCCACTTAATTTACTTAGTTTTTAAAAACATATCCAAGTGTCACTTGCATGTATCTTCTAAAGAAGATAACCACCAAAAAATTCCTGGAAACCAAGTTCTTGATGTTTTAATTATCACCCATCTTCTTTGTGAATATTTTCTCTCTATAGAAAAGATGCTTCCATAGAGGCCTCTATATGTTTAGACTCTATCCGAGTGATTTTAATGAGATTGATTTCCTAAAGAATCTTTGTCCTCTGTACTCTTAAATATTTAAAACCATGATTTAAATAGAACAAAACAAACTTAGTTATACCATGAACTCCTTACATTAATTTCTTCTCCCTAGAAATAACATATAAGGCACTAATAAGATTTACTCTATGATGTTTAGTCAAACTAATAATATAACACATTTAAGTGCCACATGTACTACAGGAAAGAGAATAATTATGTGTAATGAATCTATAAATCACACAAAACCAGTGAGCTGCAGTTGAGCTTATTAGTGATAAAGAAATGGCATAATAAACTCAACAATGGAATGATGTTCCATATGGGATTATTAAAGCAGCAATTTTTAAAAGAGTATAAATGGAAAACTAAAAGTACAATTAGTTGCAGAAAAATATTGATTGCACCCTGTAGTTTTATAAAGAAATGACAAAACAAAAACGTGTAGTTCTATGATTGGCTATTAAAATATGATGCAGATGACATTTATAAGCCAAATGTCATTATGCTTAAGAGAATATCACCAATGGGAACAATATGTGCCTCATCACTACCTATAAATTACATTGAACTCTTCCAGTTGGATGCCTTGCAGCTTGTTCCCTTTGAAGAAAGAAAAAGAATTTGTTAAAAAAAAAAGTATATATACATTAAAAATTGGAATATTTGGGCAGTTTGATATAGCCTGCTTCTAGACCAATGTTCGCAAATAGGAGACACAATAGCTATTGTTGAATAGATTACTAGATTGAAATACACACCCAAAAATGTTACCTTAGGGAAATGGGAATCGAAGGCATGTTCATTTTTCTTTCTTTGTTTATTTTTCTCTGCATCTCAAATTTTTAATGATTATATATTTCCTTGTCATCAGATAAAATAAATGATAAAGCTGGGATGCCTGGGTGGCTCAGTTGGTTGAGCAGCTGCCTTCGGCTCAGGTCATGATCCCAGCGTCCTGGGATCGAGTCCCACATCGGGCTCCTTGCTCTGCAGGGAGCCTGCTTCTCCCTCTGCCTCTGCCTGCCACTCTATCTGCCTGTGCTCGCTCTCTCTCTCTCTCCCCCTCTCTCTCTGACAAATAAATAAATTTTAAAAAATAAATAAATAAAAAATAAATGATAAAGCAATCTTTAAAACAAAGCAACTTAATTAAGGCAAGAACCATTTGAAAACCTACTGGGTCAGGTTACAGGGTCAGGCAGTTAGGAATAAATCATACTCGGGGTTATCTGAGGGAGACACCAAAGAGGTGAGGACAACAGCAAAGAGAGACCTGGATATAGGTCTTACAGGTTCAGATTTTATGCATGTTTTCACTTAGAAAGCCAATATCCAGGAACATGTTGCCCTCCTCTGAATATAAACCTGAATATCTCTTCACTACCCTGGGGTTATGGTCATGAATGAGCCAGTAGCCTCAGGTCCTGGGGAAAAGGAAAAACAAAAAAAACAGTTAACATGAAAGACAGATTGAAATGCCAAGTTTGTGCTACATATGCCTATATATTCTGAATTCAGGCTCTCCACATAGAATACATCCTCCCAAAATAGTAATGTAAAATTGACTTAAAGGGGGAAAACTACATGAGTCAATCCCTTAGTGCAGCTTCATGGCTGTCCTTACCTGTGAACCTCTAAAGATGATACTTTCAGATGATGAGTATGGATAAGGGTTACAAAACATGTGAAGAAATACAAAGCCATATTAGGCACGGCAAAAAAAAACAAAAAAAAAAAAAAACAAATAGAATAACTCATAGGAAGGTATTCAAATAGAATAAAACAAACTGGAAAAGAAAAACTTTACAACAGGATTATTTAAAGAGTGCAAAGAGACACCATGCAGAAGAGTACCTTTCAGCAGAAACAAGCAGTTATAAAACAAGAAAAGGAGAAAATGTAAAAGAGCCAAGGTAGGAATCCTGGGTTTGAAACATAAAGTCACTGAAATAAAAGTAAATTATAGTATTAGTAAGAGTAGAATAGATACAGTTGAAAAGAGAATTGGTACATTGGAAAAACAAAGTACGTCTCCCTGAATATAGCACAAGGAAATAAACTTGAAAGGCTTAGACAATGAGAATGAGAAGCTCCAGCATCTGTGTAAGGGAAGTTCCAGAAAAAGAGGAGAGAACATGACTGAGAGAAGATATGTAATACAACAGTGGCTGGCAGTTTTCTGGAAATTAGTCAAGAGATAAGCCCTTGGTCCAAACAGAGCTAAGTAAAATTTTAAATCTACACCCAGATACATGTAGGGAAAGTCAGATCATCAGAGGTGGAATCAAAACTATTTAAAGCCACTGGAGACAAGAGAACAATTTTTCCCATCAAAGAACTAAAGTCAGACAAGTAGATACCATATCAATGAAAATAGACACCAGACTGTAGGGGAGAAACATTTTCAAAGTACTAAAGTTAAATGATTTTGAATCTGAAATTTTTAAGTAACCAAATTATTATTTTAGAGAAAGTATAAAAAAGACATTGCAGAAATGCAAGGTAATAGAAATTCACAGGCCACAGAACTACTAAATATGTTTCTGCCTAGCTCAGTTGGCGCCAAAGTTGGCGGTATCAAATCTCATCCATTTAAAAACTTCAGGGAGTAAAAAACAAAGGAAAGCTATCTGATGCATCTTATGAATCAATTATTAACATGATACACCAACCAAAAAAAACCATTACTGGGGAAGAAAACTATAACCAATTTTATTTATATTTTCATAGTAAAATTTCCTTTTACTATGAAAATATACTATATTCCTGATATACAAAATATCAGTAAATTAAATCCAAAGGTACATAAAAAAGTATGTCTTGATGAAGTAGAATTTTTCCTAGGAATACAAAGATGTTTTGACATTAAAAACTGTTAATGTTTCTAACATATTAAAGATGAAAGGAAAAAATGAATAGTCATCTAAACAGAGAAAAATTATTTGAAGAAATCAGTAATCATTTATTGTTTTTAAAATGCTTAATAAACTATGAATATAAGGAGAGTTACTTTACATAATAAGGTGAATCTGGCAAAAACCTAAAACAAATTTCACACTTACTGATGAAATTTTGAAAATGGTATTACGGCTGGAAAAAGACAGGAAAGCCTCCTATTACTTAGTCAGTATTCTTTAGGAAATAATAATCAATACAATAAAATGAGAAAAAAGGAAATAAGAGAATTATGGCAATTAGGGGACAGGAAGTGAAAATAAGTATGGGTCTTGCCCTATCACTTTATGAAATTGTAACACTGGACAAACTCTGGATAAAGCAAGTGTTTCCAAGAATTGGACAACAGATGTGAATGGAGTAGTCCTTGAAAGAAAGAAATAACAAACTAAGCCCTATTTTCCAAATTGTGACAGAGCACATGAAACCAAACAGAATGCAATGGCCTTGTTGGGCGACGAAAACCGGCTGGAAGTTGGGTTTTGAGGGAGCTGGAATTTGTGGGCAGGGGAACAGGAGAGCAGAAGTCCTGGACATAACTAGAAGGTTCCATTTTGTTCTTGACCCAATCCCATGCTGTGCATACACAGAGCAAATGTCCCTAGGCCTGGCTGTAAACAGCTACTGAAGATGAGGATGGGGCTCTGAGCTAAGCAGAGATTCTGTGAATAAGGCCTTTGTGGAAGAATTATATAACTTTACTAAAAGAAAGAAAACACTTATGAATATACGAAGACATTTACCATGTTGCCAGGAGAACATACTGAATACATTTATTCTCTTCTAATTAATCCATAAATTCAATTTCATTTCAATAAAAATTTCTCCTAAAATTAAACATGGAAAAAATAAAAGTGTATACAAACCCAAGACAACTTTTTTAGAAATAAAACCAAGAGGGGATGTGAACCTTGGGGTAGAGAAGATACTAAGACACACCCATCAAAAACCTAAAGCAAAATTTTGATGAGTTTGACTCTTTCACAATTCGAAATTTCTGTAAGGCTTAAGGAGCTATAAACAATAATAAAAATCAAGGAAAAACCAGAAAAAGTATTATCCAGAATATGTAAAAGATAGTAAAATGGTTAAAGTAGGAAATGTTAGAAAAAGACAATGGGTAGGAGAGGGAATACTAATGGAAAGTTAATACAAAAAGTTGCTCAACCTCAACAATAATCAAGGAACCACTGACTGGAACATGAGATACGATTCTTCTTCCCTCAAATCAAATGTAAATAAGTCTCCTTGTGTGAAGTGCTAGTGAAGATATAAGGAAAAGAAATTCTCATACACAGCAGGAGGGAGTAAAATCAAGTAGGGCCCCTTCAGAGGATAAATAAGCAGAGTATAATAACATTGGCAACACTCATAACTTTGAACCCTGCCATTTCATTTCTGGACATATAACCTCTTCCCACAGAATCCTTGCCCCCACCCCCACCCCAAAAATCTTATATATTCGCACAAGGAAACACATTCAAAGATGTCTTTTGTGGTGTATTTTTAATAACAAGGGGGAGACTAATGTAATTGTAGGTAAACATGAGATTGAACAAATAGCAGTATCCTTGTGATAAAATACTTTGTAGCAATTAAAAAGAGTGAACTATATTTATATATATTAATATGGTTTGAGAGCAGCATAATGGCAGATTATAGAAGGCAAATACAGAATAAGATACATATATATACATATATACACACACAGACTTACATAAAACACAATATAGAGTATATGTTTATGTATGTATTTTGCTTGTTTGTTTTTAAGGAATGGTAGAGCAAACATCATAGAATTTACTCCCAAGTTCAGAATTATGAGTGGCTTAGCTAAATCCCTTATGTTTTACCTAAGAAAAAAATACTAAAAGAAATTTGTGATAAAATACTAACATGTCGGGGGGGGGGAGGAAGTAATTGTGTATTATCTTGATCCTCTATTTTAAAAAAAATATCCTGAAACTTAAAGTCATCATTTGTATAACAGTTGACAGAAATTTGTGGTGGTGAAAAATAATTGAGAAAATCTAGGGTCATTGCAAATACTGTCACAAGTCATTTGGGGGAATCTTGTCTTGCTTGTCAGATACGGCTTTGAGATCTCTGGGTTTTCTCTTTTTATCAAAGAGGTAAATTAGAATGGCTTAAGCTTCAAAAAGAAACTTTTTGTTAGTTTACCTTAAATAACTCCCATCTGAAATATTTGTTGGTAGCACATAAGCTTGGAAGAATTCTTTTGTTCCCTGTTCTCAGGCAGTGAAGTTTTCCCTAAGAACATTTTGAAGCAAAAACCAGACACAAGGCCATGCTCTAACAGCACTATTAAATTGTTCAGTGCTTGGTCTGGTACTTACAGTAATACTTAAAGCATTCCCCCAAGACCCATCAGAATAGAGCTGAGATATTATGTTCATTCAAACAAATGTCTTGCAATTTACACCTAATGAAATTTTCTCTAACATTGTTTCCTCCACTCCTCCCTCGTTAATCAATTAAGAAGGAGTAGAATTAAAATACCAACTGTAGCATAATACAAAAAAGTTTTCCAGCATTCCATAACTGGGGAGTAAACAATACATGTTTTTTTTTAATGTGTGCAATATATCAGAAGTGGACAGAGGACATTAATGTGAACTTGGGGGAAATAATATAGCTAATATTGTTCAGTAGCAGATCTTAGATTTGTTTTTCTCTTTGATTTTGAAATTATTGGATACTTTTATGGACTTTGCCAGTAAAATAATTCCAGTTTTATTGCTATCCATATCCTGTGGTTTTATTTCCTAATAAAAAGATGTGTAGTATTAGTGTTGTCCTGAAATGTAATTGATTTCTGAGAGGTATAATTTGCTATCTGGGAAATGGTCTTGTGAATTTCTGTAAAATAGTACATGGATGAATGAGATGCTGAGAAAGACTGCTGTGCCAAAGAGTAATAATGGAGATAAAAATTATTTTTCATTATTTCAGTATTGGGTAGTTTTGAGTTTAATTTACTGAGCTTTTTAAAGCTTTTATCAAAATTGCATATTTCAACAGAAACCTTCAAAAATGCGTTTTGATGTCGTGAAATTTTTTCATTCCTCAAATCATTATGCTCTCAGTAATTTTAAACTGAACCCACCTTTTTTCCCCACCAGAAATGCAGAGAGATTTATTTGGGATAAAATCAATGATCACATGAAATTTCACTGGGCAGTCCTTAAATATGACAATTTCTGATTTGTTTAGGGTCTAGCCACAGGAACCTGTGAAACATCCCAAAGAATTTATAATATTTCTGCAGGCTCATGTGAAGGACACATCCTAAGCATTACGGGAGGCATGAACACACAAGATCTAACTGGGAGGAAAGCTTGTATCAGCTCCTAGTGTAGCCCAATTACCAAAGACAGAAGGAGTCAGCTCATCTCCCATACCTGCCCACAGAGCCCAGCCCCAGCCATCAAACCATTCAGCAGCCTAGCAAGGCCACTGTGCTCTGCTGGGGCATCATTTCCTTAAGTCCCAGTTTGGGAGGAGCCCCAGAGAGAAAACAGACTTCGTGTGCTTGCTTTCTCTCCAGAGTCACACCTGCACTTCTATTGTCAAATTGCAAAAAACAGTTGCTTTGAGTATCTTTTGCCATGCTATAGTTGTTCATGATCTTCATGCCTGCTTCATGGTCAGGACTGGAAGTCTGTTCTCTCTTCATAGCCCTATAACTCTTAGGTCTTTTTTCCTTCTCCTCCCACACTAGGGCCCAAGCTACCCAAGGGCTGGACTTACATATTTGCCAGTGATATAGACCGAGGGCCCAGTGAGATGTACATTGAATGAAACTAAAGGGACCAAAAATTTACATATGATGGATGGCTCAAAAGTTTTTCCAATCCTGTTTTGCTTATTTCCTCTGAACAAAGATGATTTTGTTTTGGATTTCTCTTGAGAATAAGAATAAAATGATCAGAGGTAAGAGTCTCTGTATACAGATACACAATCCTCTGTCCACAATTCTGAAAACCACCAAAACTCGATTTTTTTCCCCCAATTTTGTGCCAAAATTCATTGGGTAGCCAAACCAGATCAGAGGTGGCACAGGTAGTCAGCTACATGTCCGTGTCCCAGCCACGTGCACTGGTAATGATTAGTGATTTTTTTTAAAGATTTTATTTATTTATTTGACAGAAAGAGATCACAAGTAGGCAGAGAAGCAGGCAGAGAGAGGAAGGAAGCAGGCTCCCCGCTGAGCAGAGAGTCCCATGCGGGGCTCGATTCCAGGACCCTGGGACCATGACCTGAGCCGAAGGCAGAGGTTTAACCCACTGAGCCACCCAGGTGCCCCGATTAGTGATTTTTGTTATAAATTTTGGTTTAACTGAACAATGAAAATGCCAAGAGAGTTAGAATTTGGGTGACACTGAAAAGAAAAGAAAGCATCTGTCATTAACAGCAGTGCCGAAAGTGGAGTTAATGGGCAACTATAAAGCATCTTCCTGAAGAAAATAGTGTGGCAGCTGCCACCATTGATAATTTAGAGGAAGGTGAAGACAAGATGCTGAAACTTTATGGTGACAGTGATGACAAGAACCACTGAAAACAGGGAATCTTTTCAGAAGGGAGCAAGTACATAGCTGTGGGTTGATTAAAGAGTTCTGACTACAAAAAAAATTTTGTAAGCATACCATTGATCAGTTTGCTGGAAAAGCCACCAACCATGAAACATAGAGATCATTTTCCAAAGTATGCTTATCAAATGTTCTGCCTAAGCAAATCATACATATTTTCCTTTCCATTCTTCAAAACAATAGACTATTAAGAAAATGGGACCTCATCAAAATTCCCACATAATGCTGATGTTTCAGTCTTCAGCACTGTTGTTCTCCTGGAGAAAGGCCAAACAATGCCATTCTGGGACTTGACTTCTAGAATTAGGCTAGCCAGAACACTCCAGTAGCATTCCAAAATGTTATGTTTAATGCATGTGAGTTAGTGAAAATAATTTTTTTAAAAAGACACCATAAATCAAAATTTGACTTATCATACCAAATAATAATATGTGAATTTAGACATGTTTGTATTTACTATATCTTAAAAGTAATTATGTTGTTACTAGAAGTGAGTTTTGCGAAACACCTGGGTGGCTCAGTCAGTTAAGTGTCTGCCTTCAGCTCAGGTCACGATCCCAGTGTCCTGGGATTGAGTCCCACATCGGGGTCCCTGCTCAGTGGGGAGCCTGCTTCTCCCTCTGCCTGCTTGTGTACTCTCTCTGACAAATAAATAAAATCCTTAAAAAAAGAAAAGTGGGTTTGTAAGTCTATGAGCAATTCCCTCCCACTTTTCTAACTTTCTTATTGGGTCAGCCTGTTTCACAGACAACACAAGAGAAACATGGTACAGAGAGAAGAGAAAGGACAGAGCTAGGATTCTTTTGGTTAATTAGACTATAGTACTATGAAGCCAAATTGTAATGCTATAACGTTCTTGGGAATTCCTTTCAGAAGAGATGTGGACAAGAATTGCGGAAATTCTGATTTACTCACCTGTATGAAAACTGGTTTTTTTTTTCATCCCCCCATCTTTTTTATTTATGCCATTAATTATGTCTAACATTATTGGAGTGCGATCATAGCAAGTAGGGCATTCTCGATCATTTTTCTGCTCCATATCGGATTTCAAGGAAATGATCTGATTTTCACTTGTTTTTATATAATTTCATTTGTATAGATGTAGCCACCAAATGGATTTTTTTCTACTTTCTTAAATTTAAAGCCAATTTAATAAACCCTGTCTTGATCCAAATTGCCATTTGGAAATCTAGATACTATGGATTTACTTTTTGGTTTCCATAGTATAAACACAACTCTGAAAAATCTGCCTAATTCCGTGAATGGTTTTCTAGGTAAATGAAACCTTTCCTTTTATACCTAATGAGTTAATGACATGTATGTAGATAAATTTCCTTTTTCTGTAATACATATTTTTAAAACTTGAAAAGTATATATTCAAACATAAACAAGATTCTTTTCAGTTGTGTAGATTCCAAATGACAAAAAATGACAGTTGTGTAGATTCCAAATGACAATTCCAAATGACCAAAAAAAACCACTAAATGCCTTCTCCACTGACTGAAAAAAATAGATTATAAAAGCTGTTAACAAAACATGAAATGGTCTTATCCTAGACAATAATAAAAGACATACAGATCTCAGCAAACTTGAGATCTCATCACTTTTACCTTATTCACTACATTAGCAAAAGAAATTCTAATTTTAAATTTAACTTTGTCGGTGTATAAAACTGATATACTCCTGTACTGTTACAAGTTTTCTTGGAAAGGAGTAAATAGATATTGAATCATAAGAATGTTCATATATCAATTATTTAAAATAATGCTGGTGAAAAGAATAGTCCCATGAAACTTATTTAGTATCCAACATGAAATGACAATATCACATAATAAATGTTCACTGTAATTGCAATTGTCAGTAAAAATCCAAAATCTTGCTCTGACACAGAGATTTAAGAGAAAGCTAGAGCCTTATTTATCAAAAATAATCAAAATATTACCCGTGGATTTGCTCTCCATTTTTTAAAAAAAATGGCAAAAGGAAATTATTTTCAGACTCTAGGGCCACATGTAACTACTGAGCCCCTAAAAAGTGACTAGTCCAAACTGAGACATGCTATAAACATAAGATATACTCTGGATTTGAAAATTTTAGTATCAAAAAGAATGCAAAATATATCACTAATAATTGTTATATTGATTACATGTTTATATTATAGTATTTAGCTACATTGGGTTAAATAGTATATTGTTAAATTAAATTAACTTTGCCTGTTTTTATGTGACTAAGTCATTAAGCATGATCCTGAACTAAAGAAGGCCCCTAGGTAAAGGATTGCAGATTCCTGAGAAGGGTATCTGCAAAGCTGCAGGGGCCCATACAGTGGACCAGGAAGCTTGGGCAGGGCACCTTCTGCTGTGAGAATGTTTGATTGGATCCATCAGTATTACTGAGACTGCTTCTGATTGCAAGCAGAAAATTCAATTCCAACTAAATTAAGTAATAAACAGAATGTATTATTCTATGGAACTCAAAAGTGCACAGGCAGTCCAGGTAACTTCTGATGCCATAATTCCCCAATTCAACAATGTCACAAAAATCCAATGTCCTCCTGTATACAAAGTCGGATTCATCCTAACAAGAGCCCCTTGTGGCAGTATAATGGTTGCCAAATGATAATGGAGAGCTCTGTGCTTAAATTGCCTACTTTAAGACCAGCCAGTGAAAGAGAATGTGTCCTTTTCTTTTTTTTCTTCCTTTTTTTGGGGGGGGGTGGTGGGGTGGGTTGCTCTCCTGGAATGAAAAGGAAGTTTCTTTCCCAAAAGATGCTAACAAATACCTCTCATTAGCCTTAATTGCATCCCAGTTTCATCTCTAAACCAATCGCTGTTGCCAAGTGTTAAGACGAGCTGAATGACTTAAGGCAGTCAGGGATCACCACCTGTATTTGAGAGCTTCAGGCAAGGGGTCAGTCCTGCCCAAACTGCACAGTTGGGAAATTCAGAGTTGTTCAGAAAAGGATAAAAAGTAAAATGGATGCTAGGGATGGACCCAACAAATAAGCACTCTGCAACCTCAGGCATAAACACAGAGGCAGGAATTCTGATGGGAATTTTAATTAACATCTTAGCATGAGAAAAAAATACCCATGAGGGAAAATGAATATATAAACTTTGTTAGACTTTTTAGGAAACTTTGTACTCTCTCCAAGTTCTTTGCTATCTATCTCAGTTTTGTTTTTGTTTCGTTTTCTCATAGTCTAAACAATATAACCCTTAAACTTAAGAGGCCTAAGTATTTCTTTTTTTCATCATGAAGAAAGGAACTCAGTGAGGGGATATTAAGCTAAAAAGCTAGGAGAATGACACAAACAAAAGCAAGTATTAAGAGTTTGGAAGGACAAACATTAATCTCTTACTCCATACTTCTGCTTATCTGTCCATGTCTTAGCTAGATTTATCCAAGGGAAGTAGGATTAAAATTCTCATTTGTCAGTGGTTATGACGTGGTGTGCTGCATCACAACCAGCTGGGAAATTTGGTTTGTATGTATTAAATGAGTAGAGCTGCCCATATGCTTCCTTTATTCATAAAAAAAAAAAAAGTAAGGTGGTAAGGTATTTCTACCCCTAATTCTATTTCTGTTATTTATCTTCTGGATTTCCTTTCTTTTTTTTTTTAAAGATTTTATTTATTTATTTGACAGAGAGAAGTGAAAGCAGAATGTCTCTAAATTTATAGCATATTTTTCCCATAGCTAGGATTTTTACCCTGAACACTGAAAAATCTGGGAATGTTTTATTTCCCCACTCTCATATATCCAACAGAAATCTGTGTGCATGTTTACCGAAGACACGTTCAAGAATGTTCATTGCAGCATTATTCTCAAGAGCCCCAATCCAGAAACCACTCAAATATCTATCAACGGTAGAATGAATAATTACCTATCACAGTTTATTTATACCATAGAATTCAACATAACAATTAAAGGGACGCCTGGGTCGCTCAGTTGGTTAAGCGGCCGCCTTCGGCTCAGGTCATGATCCCAGCGTTCTGGGATCGAGTCCCACGTCGGGCTCCTTGCTCGGCAGGGAGCCTGCTTCTCCCTCTGCCTCTGCCTGCCACTCTGTCTGCCTGTGCTCGCTCTCTCTCCCCCTCTCTCTCTCTGACAAATAAATAAATTAGAAAAAAAATTTAAAAAAAAAAGAGGGGCACCTGGGTGGCTCAGTGGGTTAAAGCCTCTGCCTTCGGCTCAGGTCATGATCCCAGGATCCTGGGATCAAGCCCCACATCGGGCTCCCTGCTCAGTGGGGAGTTTGCTTCCTCCTCTCTCTCTGCCTGCCTCTCTGCCTACCTGTGATCTCTCTATCTCTCTGTCAAATAAATAAATATAATTTTAAAAAAAAAACTTTAAAAATGAATGAAACTTGGGGTGCCTGGATGGCTCAGTTGGTTAAGCAACCAACTCTTGGTTTCAGCTCAGGTCATGATCTCAGGGTCATGAGATCAAGTGCTGTGTTTGGCTCCGCATTCAGGGAAGAGTCAGCTTGAGATTCTCTCCCACTCCCTCACATTCCCCTTCTGTTCCTCCCCTTGTTCGTGTGCTCTCTTTCTCAAATTAAAAAACAAAACAAAAACCTTAAAAAAATAAAGGAACATTTGCTATATACAGCAACACAGATGATTCTCATACACATAGCTTTAAGCAAATGAAGCTGACATAAAAGAATTCATGCTCTATGATTCCACTGAAATAAAATTTGAAAATGAGCAAAATTGATCTATGATGTTAGAAGTTGGGATAATGCTTACCTCTGGCCAAAAAAAAAAAAAAAAAAAAAATGGGGACAGCATGTGGGAGGGAAGTAAAACGGGACTTCTGAGTAATGCTCTTTGTGTTGATTGAGTAGTGGTTACACAGGTGTGTTTATTTCATAAAACTCAGGCTGTTCAGTTATGATTTGTACTTTTCTATACATATGTTATAGTCAAAATCTATTTTAAAAGGGGGGGCATTTTTCATAAGGGCTCAGCAGTTCTGACAGAATTTAAGGTCAGCAGACATTCTGGCCTCTGGAAATGCTAAAACAGAGGCAAGAAGTCAACATAACCCCAGGTTCCCTTTCTCTGCCTCTCCTCCCTGCTTCTCACCATTCCTCTACCTCTCTCTCTCTTTCCGTCCTCTCAAGTCCGTTGCCAGAGTAAGACAAATGAAGTAGTAAGAGTAGTTAATAGTGTGGTTAATATCATTTATTCCTAAAGGGTTTTCTTAATGGGAAATGTACAGGATTTGAAGTTCTCTTGTTGGTTTTATTCCCAGTAGGGATTAGAACAGAGCTGATATTTTTAGCCTCTGTCTACAGGCAGGGTAAGCGCTTATTCTGATTGGTGTTGGCCATTCCAGATTCTTATTAAATAGCTTGAAAATGACCTCTGGCTTAGTTTTTTTGTTTGTTTGTTTTTTAATAAAAGGGGGAAAAACCCCTTCATGTCAAAGCAAATAGACACTAATTATAAATTTAA
Source organism: Mellivora capensis (assembly GCA_004024625.1). Lineage (NCBI taxonomy): Eukaryota > Metazoa > Chordata > Mammalia > Carnivora > Mustelidae > Mellivora > Mellivora capensis. The sequence continues at coordinate 44,186 of PISX010015883.1, forward strand.
ACTTTAAATTTTCTGTAATGAAAAAACTTTGATCGCTGAAAGAATAAAATAAAGCAATCTGACAGTTTTCTACGCCAAAGGGACTACAGGTGATAGCTAGTAAATTGAGAGATATCTCTAATGTTCCAAAGCAATTTTCTAACGCCGGAATCATTCCTTCACACACCTGCGAAAGATTCAGAAGCCCATGGGGAAGTAAACATTTATTTCAAAAATAAACTCTAAAGTTTGGAAATAAAAACAGACAAGCCGTTTTCGTCTATAAGAAAATGTGGCTCTACGCTACCAGAGGTACTGTAATCAGAATTTCAAAGAGCAGAATTAACAGGTGACAACTTACTCAGAGACACTCCAACCAAGGGGACTGCAGAACAGGTGACATTTACATCCATTACACACAAGATGAGCAGAGAAAACTAGAATAAGGAGGCAGGGGGTCTCATTCCAGGTTGCCCCAGACTCTGAATTTTCTCCTCTGTAAAATGGGAACAAGCACATGCTCTGTCTTGAGAAACAAATGATCGAGGTGAAAATTCTCCCGAAGGAAGTAACTTACAACTTGTATTTGTAGTTATTATTAAAATCTTCTGAGTTATTATTAAAATCTTTCTCCTTTTCCTTGTGCCTCCTCTTTTTCTTCCCCCTTTACATATTTTCGCCTCTTCTTTTCCTCTTTCCTCCTTATCTTTACCTTTTTCTTTCTTGTTTTTTTTTCTTTTTTACGATTTTATTTTTTAAATAATCTCTACACCCAGCGTATCACTCCAACTCACAACCCTGAGATCAAAGTCACACATTCCACCCACTGAGCCACGCAGGCACCCCTACCCTTTTCTTTCCTCTCTCCCTTCTCTGTCAGGGACATAACTATCCATAGCATGTTATTTTGACTAACCACATGGTATATATGTATTTGTATTTCCCTCTTAAAAATCAACTAAACTGTTATTTTTGTTTGCAACCCAAAATTAATTTTTAGTTTCAATGGGTGATTGGTTTATAAAAGAAAAACAAAAAGCTTTCTTTAATCTAAAAGAATCATCCTTGGGTTTATTGAAATTAAAAGATTTCATTTGTCAGTGAATGATATTTCAGGGTCACAAGGAGCCAACCTATTAGTGATTTTCCTTTCAGGGACATTGAACCAAACACCACCTCATTTCCTTTGGCTGCCCTGTATCCTACCCTTGGGTGAGTATGTATCTAGCATGCCTCCCCCCTCTGTCCACTTCTTGAATGTTAAATGAGATCCTAGGATCTCTGATCAATGTTAATCAATCAATAAACACTTTCTTAGCATTCATAGTATGCATAGCTTGTGTTAGATCTTTGGGAAAGTAGAGTTAAGAGAGATGGATTTCTGACTTCAAATATCTTGCTTCACATTTATCTTTGGAAACAGTATAAATATAGTCTTTTAAATAAGACTAGATGCATTAGGTCTCATTCTCTCTTTCAATAAACATAGAGAACCCTCTGCTGGGTACTACCGGCCTGATGAAGATACAAGAAAATTAGAAGAGGATCACCAAAGTGGAGGCATGTGCCATCTAAAAGGAAAGAAAGGCAAATAAATAAATGTAATAACTATCATAATATCAGATTTGGAGGAAGGATTAACTCTACCTGAGTGAGTCAAAGCTTCACCGTGGAGGGAGCCTCCAGCTGAGGTGAAAGAAGCTCATGTGGGGCAGGAGAGAAGAACAGGTAGATGGAGTGTGTCTTGTCATGTGTTGGCTTCTCTTCCTCTGTCCACTCCTCAAATGCTGGTATCCTTCAGAGTTCTCTAGAGGGTCCTTGTCACTTCCTCTTCTGAATATCCTGATAGAGTGCTTTCGTCCCACTCATAACTTCAATGCCGGGACTCCTGAACCTGCCATCTTCAGCCTAGAAACCATCTGTCTAGCAACTGGCCAGAAATGTACCTTTAAAAGTTCCAGAAGCACTTCCTAGTCATCATGTCAAACTCAACTTATTTTCTCGGCCTTTTCCCCTGTAATAGTGCATCAGCCTCTTCATTGTTCCGCTCTTGTCCATTCTCAGTACTAGGGACGCAAGGATATTTCTTAGATAGGAATTTACTCTTGGCATTTTCTCTTTGAAACTTTTCAAAGTGTTTCCATTGTTCTTAGAAAAAGTCCGAAATCTTTTTCCTAATAAGATGCTGGAACACCTGGCCATTGTTTACCCCGCCAGAGATCTTTCTTGTTCCTAGGCCTTCTCATACTATATGCTAACAATACTGGGTCTCCGTTAATTCCTCAGATCAAACATCATTTTGGGGCTTCCCTGTTTGTGTGCTTTCTACCTTCAACACAGTCTTCTCCTGTACTTTGTCCAGGGTCAGGCCTTCTCATTCTCCAGATGTTGGATTAAAGGTTTCTGACCCCACAGTGCAGGCTAGCTCCCATCCCGTAGGGTCCCCTCCACAGCAAGACCTCAGGGGGTGAATATGTCAGTCTTGAATAATGTTCTACCACTTGGCATGTTGGTTCTCAACATGTGCAAGGAAATGCAGACCAGAGCTGGTGAAAATAAAGTCAGAATGAGAAAAAAGGAAGAAGAGAGCAGTTTAAGAGCGTGCCAGGCACCTGTAAACCACAAGAAGGAAAGCTCGTCCAGACAGAGGGCATGTCGTATGGAGTCTAGAGAGCAAAGGCATAGAAACCGCCGAGCTGGTTAAAGAGAATGTTCACAAGTTTGTATCAAAGGGACTGGCCAAGACACCACCATGTCGCAGCTAAATCTTGTTCATGTAAATTTCTGAAGTCATTGGATCTTCTCTTCCATCTTCCATCTTCCATCTTGCTATCGTTGGAAATCAGCTGACATGTAAGGACAGAGCAGGGCTATAATAGCTATGAAAGGCTTACCTAACATCATCACTTCTTCCATAGACAGCTTTTCTCTAACAGGTGTCATTCTGGAGAGTGGCATGGAGCCGTCCTAGAATTGTCTCTAAAACTAAATAGTTAAATTACTGACATGAGCTAATGTAAAATAAACAGGGTATTTCTTCCTTTTTTTTTTTAAAGTTCTGCAGTGTTCAGGAGATCAATTTCATGTGCTTCTTTTTTTTTTATAAAGAATTTATTTATTTATTCAACAGACAGAGATCACAAGTAGGCAGAGAGGCAGGCAGAGGGGGGGGTGGAAGCAGGCTCCCTGTTGAGCAGAGAGCCTGATGCGGGGCTCGATCCCAGGACCCTGAGATCATGACCTGAGCCGAAGGCAGAAGCTTTAACCCACTGAGCCACCCAGGCGCCCCAATTTCATATGTTTCTGTCGATGGACTTATGGTATATCAATAACTGAGAAAATGATGAAAGCTCAATACTCATAGCCAAATAGCTTTTCAACCTATAGCCAGGGAAAGCAAACAGCTTGGGACCCACTTTCTAGAAAGGTCCCAACCAGATGAGGGGGCATGTTATTATTCCGTCTCACAAGGAGAGGATCCTCAGGGAATGGAGGATGTGTGGATCAACACAGGACACTGAGGGAAGAATCCAGTTCCAGGATCTAGGGAACAGGGAGGGCCTAATCAGAGCTTCTTTGTGGGAATAACTAGGCTTCAGGTAAGCCTCGGTCACTTAAAAAACATGAACTGGACCCATTCCTTACTCTCTTTCTGTCTTCTTCTTTTTTTTTTAATTCTTTTTTATTTATTTGACAGAGAGAGATCACAAGCAGGCAGAGAGGCAGGCAGAGAGAGAGGAGGAAGCAGGCTCCCTGCTGAGCAGAGAGCCCGATGTGGGACTTGATCCCAGGACCCTGGGATCAGGACCCGAGCCGAAGGCAGAGGCTTTAACCCACTGAGCCACCCAGGCGCCCCGTCTTCTGCCTTCTTTTTTTTTTTT